>LOEQ01006637.1:95797-108944 GCA_001685075.1 Bramus lutescens | reverse complement strand
TCTCTCTCTCTCTCTCTCTCTCTCTCTCTCTCTCTCTCTCTCTCTCCTTTGTCCCTCTATTTTTCTTCCTCCACTTATGCATCTGTTTACAAGTAAAGAGGTTGCCTAGTCCTGTAAAAATTAACAGTAGTTTAATGTGTTTTATGATGTGGTATTTTTCTAACCAGCAGTATTTGTTATAAAAGAGCATATCATGGAGTGATGTACTGAGAGAAGGATCATGCCTTCATTTCCAAGTGCAAACAAAAACCTGTCACTCCATAATGTCTACTCTCTGGAGTGTTACACATGATTTTGTTTGAAAAGAAGTTATGGTTTTTAATTTTTTACTATATCTGTAAGATTATTTCTACCATAATATTCAATGACTTATATGGTGTCTCAAGATGAAATCATCTATAAGTCCAGAGTCTCCAACAAGTGTAGGTGCCTCAGTAAGATGAGGACTTTAAAAGCACTTGGTTTGGGTATATTTTTATGAAGAATGATCTCAGAGTTGTATTCTCTGCTCCTATTTCCCTGTGTCTTCCACTGTTTTCTCTCTATTGTGTGAGTCTGAATTTGTACTTGCCTGATTGCTGTCTTGTGAGTCTATCTGTACCTTTGTCTATGTCCATGTGTGTACCTAACATATCTCTTTCACTGAACAGAGAGAGAGCTGTAACTGACAATTATAAAGAATTAAGCCACTAAACCCAACTGATAAATATAACAATAGTACCACCAAGATTGTTTTTAAGCAATACTTATGTGTTGTGTCAAATATTTATGGTGGAAAAACCATTTCATAGGCCTCTTCCATACTATATTCACTGCTATGAGCAAGTGATTATCATAACCCATGTACAAATTCACATGCATTACTCTTGAGTTAGGGCAATGAAAATGAACAAAATTAGATTATAGCTATGCATTAGCTTAGGCTATAAAAGTTGATCACATGGGAAATCCAATACAAGTTAGGCTTGTTATTGCATTATTCCCTTAATATCAGGTTAAACAAATAGGTTTGAGTACATAGTAGGATACAATTTTGAGTCTTAAGTGACTTCAAGGTGTATGATTAACTCTGGCTGGGAGGCACAGTAGACACTGCAGTCTTTTAGAATTTAAAAAGGTTTTTTATAATAAGGATTTCTCACTCTGTGTCCTTAAGGATTTGGTAAACAAAGTGCCAATACTATTTTTAAAATAAAGTTTCATTGTATATAGACCATCTCAAAATTTTTGCCTTTCCTTCTACAGTTGGTATAACTGAACAATGCGATTCCTGTGTGCAATGCCCGGTCAGAAGTGCCATATGCCCACAGTGCATACAGATCACCCGTGATAACCAGCATTGCATGGGTGAAACGTTGTTTTCTCATATCTGCAATAAACAGAGAACAAAATTTTGGGCTTTAATTTGGATGTATATTTTTCTAAATTACGGTGACTGAGTGGTTTTCCTTTCGCAATACGCAGGAGCAATTTGTGGGAGTTAGAAGGAATGACATCAAAATGATACTTCAGACCTTCAAGTTTCCGAAGTCTGAGTTGTTGATAGATAAAAAGAAAAGTGGGCAGCTGGATTGATCACAAGTCCAGAAAGCTAAAAGAAAAATCTTAGATCTCAAAACTGCAAGCTGATGATCAACAGGATATACTGATGAGAAAAAGATGTTAAGAAAAGATAACTGATAAATGACCCAAGGAAATCATCTCAAGACATGATATCTTGAGAAAAGAAAATGACCTGAGGAGTTTATAAAAAGGGACAGGGAATCAAAGCCAAACTCAGACAAAAATTCCACTTTTATATGCCCCTCAAAAGGACACAGTGTGCTTTTGTACATGAAAGATGGCTCATACCTTTGTTTTTTAAAGGCGTTCACTGTTTGTCTACTAAGGACAAATGCATCTTTTTCTTATAGGATGCTATCACACTGAGGTTTTCCTCATTTCCTTCAGGAAGAAAAATAGTAGTAGTGTTTATGTTTTGTTTGTTTGTTTGTTTTCTAGTGATGGGGCTTGAAGTTAAGACCTTGAGAATCCTAGGTAATCTCTCCAACAAAGACTTGTTAGGTCAAAGGTGAAGCATCAGTGTGAAATGCAGGCTGGCGACAAACTGAATTCTTACTGATACGACCATGAAAAATTGTCACAAAAGTTTCTATTGCTGCCACCGTAACTCATAGTTGGTAGGAGAATTATTATATGTGTGTATATGTATATGCACATGTATGTATGATTCTTTGCATGTCTAAAACACCTGATGGTCTAAGAAAGAGTTGAAAGGCCAATAACTAAGCAGGAGAGAGAAATACGTGGGGCTAGCAGGGAGAGAGAAATCTGTGAAGGGAGGGAGAGAGGAGAAGAGAAGGAGGACATCAAGGGCAAGCCAACCAACTACACAGCAAGTAGCAGAGTAAGAAATAATGAAAGTCATACAGAAATAGAGAAAGGTAAAAGCCCAAAGATGAAAGATAGATAGGGATAATTTAAGAAAAGCTGGCAAGAATCAAGCCAAGCTAAGGTCAGGCATTTTTAAGTAAGCCTCTATGTGTGATTTATATGGGAGCCGAGTGGCAGGCTCCCCAATGTGTACAGAACAAAAATGAACAACAACGTGAAACACAATGTATATTGTAACTACATGCAAACAACTGTCAAGCACGGATATGTATATGCAGAATTAATATTCAGTTATGTCTATGTATTTATATCTTCCTGTATCTATATATGTATGTAGGTCAGTCTTCTTAACAAAATTGACAGATATTTGGTTTAATTGCCCATTAATGTTATAATAATTGCAATGTGTATCTTAGGGGATTACGTGCATTTCAAGAAAGTAAAGAATGGTATATAAATAATCTATGTCCAGGTATTTTATGTTACTATAAAACAGATATAATGACCTCATTTTATTTTTCTTTTAGTTTTGTTTTTGCATGGGCAGTAAAAGGTGTTGAAAATTGTGACCCTTTTTCCCTGCTGTATATAAACACAGGCAGTTTGTATGTAACAAAACAAACTTATATGACCTTGTTGTCCTATCATGATTTTGCAGTTCCAGGTAATTTTTTGTTTTTGTAGTCTGATCTAGCTTATATGTTTGTTTGACTTGCTTGCTGATGGATTATATAAAATTTAGGCACAAGTTGGCTATCAATTGCAGAATATTAGTATTCTCAGTATTTTGAAAGTTGTATTTGATAGAACAAAAAAAGGGAAGAAATTGTCCTCTTGTAATTTTCTCATTGAACATGAGGGTATTCTGTGCTTGAGATTATGCACACATATTTGCATGTGTGTGTATGTGTGTTTTCTAAGCAATGCTCTGATCTTTCTTCATTCTCTAAACCTACAAGCTCTTCTTACTGATCATGGAGAAATGTGGCATCAGCAAAGGCATGAATGCTTTGTAGTCTAAGTAGGGAATTTCTGTCTGTGATGCCTCAGGAGCATCTCTGCAGTATCTGTTCTTGAGATTTCTCCATGTTTTTTAGGCATTTCTCATTCATCTGGCTCATCCAAGCAGAAATGCCCTTGAGGAATCTATCATCTCAAGCAAGCCTCAGTAAGAGTCTGGATATATCCATACATGACCATTGCTTTCAGTTGTCTGATTTCAGCCTTGCATTACAACTGTGGTAGTTAATAGATTTTGTTTCAAATGGATTCATAAAATAGAAAGGCACAGAAAATTCTGACTCTTCGTAATCCATCACTCATTGTAATAGAATGATGAGTTTGAATGTTTCTAATTCTTTTTTACTAATGCATTTTATATCTCTTTCTCCTCCTTCTACCTTCCTGGAAATTCTCAAAAGCCCAAACACAGTCATTCACCCCACAAATACATTTTTCTATGTATCTTTTTGTTTCTTGAACTAGAAAATGTTATTAAAAAGCTGACTATATTTAATAACTCACTTAAGTCATTTACATTTGTAAGCATCACGTTTATGGAGACCCAATATTTTTATTACTATGTAAAAAAGGAAAAAAAAAGAAAAGTACAGTTCCTTATAACTTTCTTATTTGTCGTAGTGCATGATTAAAGGCCCTGGGTATCCTGATTTTTCCAATGTGACCAACTACGCCAAAGACCATCATGCTCTCCAGAGATGTTAACTTCCCTAGTTGGTTATCAAGACCACAGGGAATCTTCTAGAGCCTGCTGCCTGCTAATATCAATATGCTGAATCTCCCTATATTTCCTTATGTTTCAGGATCTTCTTGCCCGTGGCTTCCACCCAGCCTTATTGGTACTTTTGGCACTTTTGGCTTTCCCACAGGATGCGTTAGACCTTCAAACTGACCATTGGTGCTCCTTACCTTGGCAGTTTCTCCTTCTCCACACCAGTCATTTCTCTCATGGCGTTTGCTGTCAACCAATTCATAACCAATAATTGATTAGTAGTAAAATAATTCCCCCTCTTCTTAACTCACGTGCAGGTCAGTTAACATTTATGGAGTAAAAGGACAGATTCAACGTGGAGAAAATGACTAGTTTCTGTCCCTATACTTACTTTGTTTCAAAAAAAAATGTTCGATTTGAAGTATGACTGTGTTCCCCCCTCTAGTCTAATGTTTGGCCTCATTATGAAACACAACCCATTTATTTGAGATGGCAATGTATCCAAGATCATAAAATCCAGAGATCTTTATAGCCATCTCCCAGCCTCTCAGAGCCTGGAGCACTGGGTAATTCATACACTCTCTTCTAGAAAGCCAGCCCTGGTCTATGTGAAAGTCACTCTCCACTCCCTTCCCTCCTCAGGCTGCTCTGTTGCAATTCCCATTGTTTCAGCCAAGCTTGTTAAATTGCAAGCTGCTGGCCAGTCAAAGCTAGAGGATCTTGGGCTTTTTTCTCCTCCTACTCTGCTTTCTTCCTCTGTGCTCTCACGCCTGTGTAATCATTCTCCAGAATCGATCACTCTCAAGGAACTGCTTTAGCTCAGGTTACTGCTCTAATTTCCAGAGCTGTAAATCCAGCCACCTTGCTGACATCCTTACTTAAAATCTCTCCCGCGCGCGCCTCCAATTCCACTTGACCACGAATGGATATGCGATTAGACTTCCCACCCACCAGACCTAGTTGGAGGCTCTTCATGGCTGTCTCCATTTCCCGGTGACATCCATGGCTCAGGAAAGATCTTCAACATAATCTTTGGCGTCTCCCTCCCTTCTCCTGTATTCACTTCCTCTCAACTGTTAATATAACTGAGTCAGCTCTCGCCTAGACAGCACCCAGACATTTATTTCTCTGTAGTCCTTCCTGGCTGGAAACTATGTAAATATGCTAACAGATCTGGTTCCTGGTAAGGACTCCTGTCTCTAAACCTCTTATTTCGCAGTAGGGGTTGGGCAGTACTTATAGGACTTACACCATAAAGCTACCCTCATCAGGACTCTCCAAAACGGTATTGCCTTCTAATGGTCTCAACTCCAAATGTCATGAATGAATGATATATGGCTTTAAAATCTATATTAGGGAGTAGACAGCATGAAAAGTCACTCCACACCAGCACTTCAACTAAATTCCTATGCCAGTAATGGTCCCCTCTCTATTTACATCCACTATCAACAATCTCTTTCAAGCACTTATTTTTATCTTCATTTATCAAACCTCTCTTCTGGCTCATTACACAGGAACAAGGGTGATTTTTATTTAGATCAGGGGTCTAATCATGCCATTAGGCACCACACACCACCACTTTTTACACTTTAAAAATTTAAAACACAATACAATTTAACTTCCTGTGCAGGCAGGCACTAAGATCTTCAACTTATCTTTAAGTGACCCTCTGCCTCTATCTTGCTACCTTTTGT
This sequence comes from Bramus lutescens, assembly GCA_001685075.1. Classification (NCBI taxonomy): domain Eukaryota; kingdom Metazoa; phylum Chordata; class Mammalia; order Rodentia; family Cricetidae; genus Bramus; species Bramus lutescens. Next base: position 103,124 of record LOEQ01006637.1, on the reverse strand, counting down.
AAAAGTGCCATTAGGTATTAAGCCCAGGTGTTTCAGGGTGCTTTGCCTTCTGTGTAGAATTTCACTAGGCTCTGCACTGTGATGTAATTTTCATTCATATTTCAGCCCTGACATCAGTTTGGGATGAAGGTCTCTTCATAGGGAGAGCAACTCCTCTTTTTTAAAGTCCACATTCTTTTATACATTTTAGACCATTTAAAATAATTCAGTGGGTATTCAGTTGCTATCTATCCTTGTCGTATGTTTAGATCATAAGATGCATGGGAGTCAGGTCTTTACCTAGCAGGCGGCACATCTGTCATCATCAGTACCTAGGAGACTACTCAGCCTTGACAAAAACGATTATAAATATCATTGTATCCATGTTTGACTTTTCCACTACAATATTTTCTTGCAGTACTCATTTGGCTTCTCAGTTACTCTTACATAGTGCCTATAAACTTCATTCATTATTAATATAAGAAAGAAATATTGATTTGATTGCCTAGAAATATCTCTGACCATGTCCATTCGTGAGTCCATCAAAAGGAGACTCATATAAAAGGGTGTAACTGAAGAATCAAGTCCTGAAGATAGAAAGCATACAATCCCCACAGGAATTTATAATGCAGGGCTTAATGGTATACAGGCCACTATTCCCATGTTATTAAGGACAATGCATTCCATCTGCCCTGGGGTGACCTAAAATTGTAAAGTGCTCTATTTATTTAGGGAGCAGAGGCACTTAAGAAGAAGGATTGTGGCATTGCCGACTAATTTGTATTTCAGTTCACTAGGGTGGGTTTCATAGCATGTCATAATTCTTTAATAATCGTAAGTAACACCCCTTTCAAGCAATTCTTTTCACATTTTCCCCCTTTACATCTTATTTGGGCCAAGCTATTGAATGATACTGGGGCTGATTCATTTTTTGAGTAGAAAATAAACTATCAATTTTATGAAGGTTAACCCATACATTAGCAGAGGAAAACCTACTTAGTTGGAACCTGAAGGATGCTTCTCATGACAAAACAAGAAGAAACTCACAGGAAAACCCGAAATCACCTCATGCTCATATGCCAAGCAGGAAAAGGGGCATGAAATTCAGCATGCATATTTTGAAGTTTAAGCTAAGACACTTACATTTGTAATTCATTTCAGTTATCAAATTGAATTGTATATTTACTTACCGTTAATGTGTAAGAAAGGGTATGTATTCAATATAATTTTAACTGAATGTAAAGTGAAAACATTATGCTAAAAAACAGTATAAATCTTTTCCTTTAGTATTATGGTTTTTCCTGCACTGAATGCGGGTGAATAAAAACATGTTATCACAGACAGAAATCTAGCATATATGTTCTTAGTGCTTCACCTATCAGACATCTCTTAAAGTACTCAAACAATCGTGCTCATGAACATACTGAAAATAAGTGACTGTAGTAGCAAAATCCTTTGATCCCAGCACTGGGGAGCGAGAGCCAAGTGGATCTCTGTGAGTTCAAGGCTGGCTTGCTCTACATAGTGAGTTCCAGGACAGACAAATCTACATAGAGATATCATGCCTCCAAGATAACCAACATATCAAACAGACAAACAAAAAATTAAAAAATGAAGGAAACAAATACAAATATATTATTCCTGTGAAAAAGAAGTGTAGGAAACTCATATACTAGCCATACAATGCTTCAGTTTCTCAACTATCCAGTTTTTTTCTTCTTCAATGATGAGATATTTAGAAACAAAGATTTTAGAACCTGTGTTTCATTTGAGTTTCAGTTCAAAAGGAAAGATTTTGACATAATGCACTTCCTTCTTCAAAGTATATAGAAAAAGTCCTCTTCTTTACTTGTTTTTATTTTGCTGATAAAGTTGATGCATCTGAGGATGGCAGATATTCTGCAAATCATGGGGCAATGTACACCTAATATGAGACTAAACCAGGTTACAGTATGCCAGATAACCTGACCCTAATACTTGGCTCTCATCTATGCGCTGGAGTGATGCCTTGTGCAAATAGTCAAGCTCTTCATCAGACAATATTTTTAATGAATTTGGATTTAGGGGAATATGAACTTTCACAACCAGATTTCAATATTAGATTTTATGTTAGGATTAATGCTTGGTGAAACAGAGTTAAAATCACTACTACAAATGCTCATGCTTTTACCACTGTGTACTTGGAAGAAATAGAAACCAGGGCATATGGATAATCATTGCTAGACAATATCTTCTGTATTTGTGGACAGTACACTCTGTAAAAAAGAGCTATCAAAACAGGAAATATGATTCAGCTCTCAAAACTCTCTTAAGCATTCCAACATCTTACAATTTACTGAAGTTGATAAATATATAGAAATTATGCATAAAGTATTGATGATATATTGTCATGTTCTACACATTTTTATCACAGTTTTGTTTTATTTTATTCATAGTATATAGAAAACAAATTAGCTAAAATATTTGCTTCCTCAAATATCAAATCAATGCACCAAAATATTCAAATCTTCATTGCAAGTGGTATAGTTTCATCAAAGTAATATTGTTAGAACTCTCCAAAAATCACTTTCATTACCTACTCAAGTAACTTAATTTCATTAACCTTTCCTGTATATCATTCAGGTTGAATGAGTGTTCAGATAATCAGAACATTTTTATAATGAGAATAAATAAGCTTTCTAAAATAGACATTGTTTTGTTTCAAAGAGGAGTAGAATCCAATTTTAAAAACTTAATGTTGATAGGAGACATAAATAAAAAATAGAATAAATTGCATATTGTTTCTTAGTACTACATTAATTATCAGTTAAAAATCTATAGTAGCCTTCAATTTATTAAATTTTGAAATTACTAAATTCACAAAGTAAATACACCAATGACATTATAATATTTATAGTATGTTAACTAATCAATATACTTTTCCTACATTTGTTTTATTTTTGTGATTTAGAAATGAAAATAAAAAAGCACACATTTAATCCAAATCCTGTGGAGGGAGAGGCAGGCGAAGTTTTGAAGTGTCAAGGCCAATCTGGTCTACAGAGTGAGTGAATTTCAGGATAAACAGGGCTAAATGTACATAACCTGTCTCAAAACCAAAACCAGAATCAAAATGTAAGAAAGACAAACCAGGAAAATACTGGAAACTAAAATAAAAATAGTATATATTTATATAATATACAAGAATGATAATTTTTTTTTAATTTCAATATGTTATTTAAGGGTTTGATATTCGTTTAAGACACAAATTAAAAACTCTATTGTTTATCACTCTATGGATGTGGTCATCACCATGGGTCCAGTGCTGTATTACTTCATCTCTCCAGAAACTCTATGCTGCTCTTTGCAAAATCTTTGACAGAAAGAGTGTTATTCAGAACTGGTTAATTGATGTCTCTTAGATTTGTAGTGGACAGGGATTTTTTATTATCTAGATCTATTTCTAGATTCATTTTTGCTTCCAAAATATTACTAACAAGTCATCTAGAGAAACGGTTTCATTTTTAAGGATTTTCCATGACGTCTTAAAGGTGGATAAACTGATTTGCTTTTTAAACATTTCTAAGAATGATATATTTTTACATGAAAACCTGGAGTCTTATACGCCATGGCTGCCTCACTTTGGTGATGATGTGTGCAATTGACAGATCCTTGAAATGAAAGCACTGAATAATAATTCCATTGTGGTTTCATGTCTGGCAGTTTGGTCCTGTTTAGGTTAATGAAATAAATGTTTAGCATCATAACCCTTTATTCTTTACATTTGAAGAAATTATAAGCCTTGGTGCAAATGTATTTACTATAGTAAATTATAAAATGAAATTAATTTTGACATGGAACATTTTAGCATATTATACATTTGAAATTAGTATTAATGGAATGATCAAAGGATTGAAAATATTTATTTGAAAGCTTTAAAAATATGAGTCCTATGCCGTTAATGCCTACAAATTACATTTACAAATCTCATGATCTCCTTGCTCTCAGCAAGTTTACAGCATTCTTCATGAATTTTTATAAGGTTTGTCACTAAATACAGGAATTACCAACATCTAGTTTTCATGTGTTTAATTGATCATTAATGGACAATTTCTCTCTCTCATGATCTCTAAGGATAGCACACTTAGAATTTAGTTTGCTTAGGTACACATGGTTGAAGAGTATTTTAATGCCCAGAAGATTTGGATCACTAACTCTTAAAGGGTAGTGTCAGGAGAATGCAATCATCTGAAGGAGTCTGAATGCTTACAGCAGATGATTTACATTTACCAAACATTTCTGACTATTATCAGTTACCATGATATTTTGAAAATATAGCTGCAGATTGTGAGTTTTTCCTTTATTCCCCACTAGTTATTGTTTTAGGAAATTCTCAGGGACTGTTGAATTGAAACAGTTGTGTTATGGCCTGTGATTCAAGGGTTCTATGCTATTATTCCCAGCTGATCTTCCCCTTTCCCTACAAATGTTAGTACAAATGGTAAGAGTTGGTCTAAAATTCAAGGCACAATCACCGTTTATTGTACCTGCAGCTACTGTTCTTCTATTCTTTGCCATGAATGAACATGTGAAGAACATAAGTGCAAAAACTGTAAGTAAAAATCATAAATAGGCTTATAAAATTAGCTGTACTTTATACAAATCTGGTTAATCTAAAGAAATTATAAACAATCTCTCTTTTTGATACTGTAGTACAATATCCATGAAAATAAAGAAATGAGGGCATCCTTGATTTACAAACAGGTTGTGTCTTACAAATTCATTTGTAAGCCTCTGTTAGAGCCTGCAACTTATTTCTTTGTACAGCCTTTGTGATTAATATGTTTAGGAAACCAAACCAACCTGTGCAATTCTGCCCAGAGGAAATGGAATTAAAATGATCATTCTAGAACCTGGCTCTTATTTACCTAACTACATCTTTGTGAAACAGCTTCTGGTTTCAAATATGCAAATCGGAATGCTTGAATGTATTTTTGTTGTATGATTTTTGCTTTTTTTCTTCCACATCTCAAATTCTTCAGAGTTTGGAAACTCATTCTTTAATAATGTGAACTGAGGACCTTAATCAATATTTAAAAACATCTCTCAAGAAACAACAAATAGAAAGCTTTGCAAGAAATATAGATATCTCAAAATGTAATGACTTCCCTCAGATAAGTTTTTATAGTGAACCAAATCATGTGATTATTTTGCTAAATCTGCATTTTTTAAGAAATCCACAGTTCTCCCTAATTTCTCAATACAGTAAGAGCATTGTTCTACCTTCTCCAAACCGTTGATATTATAGTTTTATCATATTTGAAAATATTATCATTATCAAGATTAATATAATAAATACTTGATTACATGAAGTTACTTAATACTGAAAATCAAATGTATGTATTTTGTCAGATATAGAAAGCAGTACCTCAAGCTAGTATTTATCCAAGCTACCTATTTAACTAATTTATAGCACTATCTTTAAAAGCAGAGTAGTGGGTTCTTTCATATGTTTGAATAGTTACATAAAAAGAAATTCATGAGGTCCTGATTTTTCTAAGATACTTTTCTAGTGCAGCAGAATATACTATACTTATACATTATGGTGCTCAAGAATCTATGCAGATTCCTAGCCTTTATGGATTTTACAATTTATGTTTCTCATACACACACACACACACACACACACACATTCCCTCTACTTTCTTATACTGTTATGTCCTATGCTTTTCTTGGCCTTGTCTTCTGATAAGGTAGACCCATTAAATCATTAAGACAAGCAGAATTCCAATGTCATCAGTTTCAATTGTCTTATTCAGCAGAGACTCAAAAAAGATGCTTGGGGAGATGGGAACTATTTAAGGCATAGTCTATCTTGTCAGCACAGACTCCAGCAGGCACCCACAGTGTCCTTGACACTGAGAAAGATGAGGGTTATTGCATTTGTCTCTTCAGATACTGGATAAAGTTCTGTCTGCATACTGTAAAATGGGATTCAAATGACACTTTGAGTTTAGAGATAGAGACTAAAAAGGCTAGAGAATGGGATGCTCAGAAATATTTCTATTGGATGATATTACTAGAGTATAAGAAGCCAAACATGTTGCATGATGCTTTATAAACAGTGAAACACATCTCCTTTTATGCATTTTTTAATTGCATAGAATGGAGAGAATAATAAAATGCAAATTCTTCAAAGCGTTACTTGGAAGAGATGTAGAGAAACAGCGCTATATATATTAGTGAAGGAGAAGTTACACTCATGTACATCATAATTTTAACCTGTTATTAGGAGTTCTGAATATGAGTATATCATAATTAAGAGCATCATGACCCAGAACTGCCTCCTTTAACTTTCAAGATAGAAATGTTTTATATCTGCTTTTTGTTTGTTTATTTGTATTACTTATTAAATGTAATTATTTATTTTTGTGCTTTTGTGAGTTTGGGATTGGGTGCATGCCACATGTGGAGAGGAGAAACAGATTTCATGGTGGGAATCTGTTTTCTTCCGTTTCCTGGTCACCCAGACAAATACTCACACATAAGCTATATTTATTACAACACTACTTGTCATATTAGCTCAGGCTTCTTATTACCTATCTCTTACATCTTAAATTAACTCATTTATATTAATCTGTTTGTCACCAAGAGACTGTGGCTTACCAGGTAAGGTTCTGACTTCTTCCTCCCTCAGCAGTTACATGGCATCTTCCTGAGTCTGCCTACTCTATAATCTTTTCCACCCTGGCTATATTCTGCTAAATTATTGAACCAAACAGTTTTATTCATCAACCAATAAAAACAGCACATATTCAGAAGGAAATTCCACTGCCATTTTGTAAACAGAGACTGTACTTTTGTTTCCCAGCTGACAAGACCCGAATAATCACACAGAAACATTAATTACAACACTGTTTGGCTTATTAGCTCAGGCTTTTTATTAATTAATGCTTACACGTTAAATTAACCCATTTCTATTATTATGTATATCACCACGACGAGGCTGTGGCTTACTGGGCAAAGTTCCTAAGTCTGTCCCCTTTGGCAGTTATATGGCATCTCTCTGACTCTGCCTATTCTCTCTATATATCTTTTCCAGCCTGGCTACATGCTGCTAAGCCATTGACCCAAACAGCTTTATTCATCAACCAATAAAAGCTACACATATACAAAAGGGCATCTCACATCGCTCTAGTTACAAAACATCAACAATGATATTGTGTAGTATTATGTATTGTTCTGAAAAAGAACAGTATTGATTTTCAGTATGGATGTAATGGCTTGCATACTCTCACTAAAATTTCTTTTTTTATATACTTTTTTATTAAAAATTTACACCTCCTCCCATTTCCCTCCCATCCCCCCC
>LOEQ01006637.1:58858-70927 GCA_001685075.1 Bramus lutescens | reverse complement strand
AGGGAAAAGGAGAGGGAGGAGGAACTGGGGCTAGAATACAAAATTAAAAACCTTTTAAATAAAATTGAAGTTAAATAATATTTTTCTCATAATATCAAGATTCACATCTTTTATAATTACTTTAAATATTTATTTACTCATATAGTCTCTGTAGGAGTTTTTCTTGTATTTATTTATGTGTATCATGTGCATGCCTCGTGCCTCAGGAGGCCAGGAAAGGGAACCAGATCCTCTGAAATTGGGGTTGTGATATACCATGTGGATGTAGAGAACCAACTTAGATCTGCAAAAGTGGCAATTTCACTGAGCCACTGAGCTATGTCTCAAGACACCATTTTTATAATTATTAGATGTCAATAAAATATTGTCAAAATATTGCCACAGGGGGATGAGTAGGTACTCCATAAAATTTAACAGTTTCACACCCTAAGAACTTATGTGGATTGACTTTGTGGAGAAAAAAAAAACCTTACTGACCAAATCTACATTGTTTTCAAGATGAAAAAGATATAGAATAATCATAATCTCCTACCATGGTAAATGAGAGTGCTGGAAACTAGTGTATTAGTTCCCTCCAGTGAAATCCTGCCTCCAGTTCAGCACCTTTTAGTCATTACTTGTCCTGCATTTGTGGCCCACAGAATGTCTCCTTTCTTTCTTTCTTACCCCCAATAATAAATGATTTCTATTTCCGAATCTCTTCCTTAAATCTTCCCTTTCCTATCTCCAAGTCTATAAACCTATGATTCTCTGATGACGCTAAGTGGAGCCATCACTGGGAGCCTGCTGGTTATCCTAGATGCTGGGTTTTGTAAGGACACATTTCTTTGACAGCATAATAATTTGATTATACTGATTATGTGTTCTCCAGGCACAATCTCCATTCCTGGCTGATTGCTCTCCGTTTTATTATAGAAACGCCTTAAGGCATGGTTAGTTTTATAGAGAGAAATGCTTCATGCGTTTTAAGGGAGTTGGTTTCTGTGTTCAAATGAAGAACTAAAGACCTCTAATCCAAAGGTGTATGCTTTAAATAATAAGATAGATTTTGGTTTGTATGAATCTTTTTGTATGTTTCTTTGTTTTGTTTTGGTTTGTATTTTCAATGAAGTGCAGATTTGACAAAGATGTCACTTACTAAAACACAAAACAGAAGGGGAACCATAAAGTATGAAATCAGAAGAACTTCTGAAATCATGTTTCTTATCTCTATCCTGAACATAATCTTTGAAAATGAATCTGAAATAAATGATATAAGCAGAGAACCCAAAGCAGAGAGACTCAATAAACTATCTAGCCATACCCTGGGTAAACAAGAAGCTCATTCTATGAAGTCCTATTGCCCCATGAAGACAGGAGAATGATGATAATCATATTATCTAAAGAGCCACAAAGCTGAAGTCAAATTGCTCTGCCCTTAAATTTCTTCCAGGTGCGAGCAGGCAGGTATGTATAAAACCACTCCACCCCCTGAAAAGAGTAGAGAAAAACCTTAATGATGAATAAAGACACAAAGGCATACAACATCTCCTCCCACAAAACTTACACAACAGTGTACTGGGGATGGGGTATTTCCGGTGGTAATAAACAGGAATGTTTTGCTCTTCACTGGGAAAAAAATGAATCCCTGCTTGTGGGATATCCAATATTGTTCCATCCCTCTGCTCATCACTGTGCAAAGGTGACTATTACAGTTCAGGTGGAAAATACCTGTACTTGGTTAGGCTCAGTATTGAAAATAGAATTTGACTTCCTTAGTTCATGCATCCTTCCACATGATAAACTTAGAGCAGTGTTTGATGTGCATGGAAAAGGGGTAGGTTTATTCATATTCATGTGAAAGATCTTCTGTTTTTCTGTGAAATGATCCTAAAGATTGGCAAAGGGTGATAATTGGAAAGACCCCAGATGCAGAGGAAAGACAATCAGTGGCATATCGTGTGAATGGTCCTGGTTGAACACTGTTGCTTTATTTGGTAGTAGTTATGATTGATGGTGGAGAGACCCCCTACACACTCATCTCTCCTGGATCCCCGAGAAGGGATTTCTTTCCAGCCGCTAACAGGTCTTAATTTTCCATTGGTTGCCTCTTCCATTCCATTTCTCAATTTGTGCTCAGTTCAGAATGTCTGAACTGATTCCCGCTGGATTACAAGTATGAGTGGCAAAAAAAAAAAATGTAAGGTACAAAATTAGAATGTTCTGATCATTTGAGCAATGTGCAACATAATTTACATTAGAGCACAGCTGATTAACATACAAGGGTTATCTAATTTAGACTTGGTGATTGTCACATATGGGGTGAAACTTGCCCCATGTGTCAAAGCCTGGCTACACTTGCACAGGACACTGCTATGTAAAGTCTGTGACAAGAAATTAACAAATATAAGGCTTAATTTTAATGTACATTAGCAACATCTCTGATTAATAAAAATTGATTTGTTGTGCATGTTAGTTTGGGAAGAACTACAGGGGACACATACACAATGGCAAAGAATCTTCATGTTTTCCCGAAACTTTTGGTAAGACTGGGTACAATACTGTTAGTTTTTTTTTCAGGATCATGGAGTAATGATTTCATTTATTATTTTTTAACACACCTTGTTATGACATTTGACACAATATAATTTTCATTTCTTCAAGACTAGCTAACTTCTGAGATTTTTACAAACGTGATATAACTAATGCAATACTTTGTTAATTCCCTAAAATGTTAAGAGTGCGTTTTGATAATATTCCCACAACTCCACCGAGATTCACTCTCTACTCTCTTTCCCTTCTGCTTCCTCTTTGTCCTCATTTTTACGTTCTTAATTCTCTTTTAGGAGAAACTATCTTGCAGCAGATATCTTGTTCCTCTGATTCTTAAAAACTTTTGTGTGTGAACATACATTTATTAATTGCATATACGACACCCCAATGATGTTTGGTCCGTACGTGTTGAAGTGGTGTTGTCTTCTTCTATGATCTCCATTTCTTGCCAAAGAACGAGGCTTCTTTGATGAGGGGTAAAGGTTACATCTGTCTGTAGGCATCAGGATAAGTTTTTAGAAGCAGTGATGAATAGTATATGTTGGGGGGAAGTTGCTGTTAGTTCCCAGCCACTTAGCCCTATATTAATCACACAGAAACCATATTATTTAAATCACTGCTTGGACCATTAGCTCCAGCTTCTTATTTGCTAACTCTTACATCTTAATTTAATTCATTTCTAGTAATCTGTGTATCACCATGTGGCTCTGGCTTACCCAGTAAATTTCCGTCCTGCATCTGTCTCCAGAGGGGGCTACACGGCTTCTCTCTGACCTTGCTTTCCTTCTACCTTGCTATAGGCCAAAAGAGTTTCTTTATTTGTTAACCAATAAAATCAACACATAGACAGAAATACCTCCCATCCAAAATATAGGTTGGAAAAAGGGCAGTATTAGTCTCTCCTATTTCTATGACACAACTTACCATAGGAATTTCGCAACATTTATAGTTCCAATCAAGAATTCACTCCTGTTGTATTTGACCCAAAGTTCAAGTAAGTGATGTTGGGTACTGCCAGAATACAAGCATCACCATTGTACCTTCCAGTATATCTTACTGGTTTTGGTATATGTGTGGTTCTCAGACATTCTAGTTGAATAGAACTACTGATTGCTTTTCTCCCTTGGCAGCTTGCACAGCTCCATCAGAGACTCTGAGATGTAGTCCTCATGAAGAAGGATGCCAGGTCAGTTCCAGGTTGATTCATGCACATCTTCTGTTCAAAGAATATAATACCTTCAACAAAGGCACCTGGGAGTTTTCATCTAAAATGAGCTTCTGTTGAAGCTGAAGCTGCTGGGTTTCCAGCACACGTTAAGTAGCAGAGTTCAAAACCTTCACACCAACGTACCCTGTGCTTCAAGGTCTTTTCTTCTGCAAAATATCATAATTTGATTTAAAATTCCCAGAGATAAAAGGGAGGCTTCAACAATTGCTGAGAAAAAACTTGCTACAAATATACACTTGACTTTAAATGAACGCAATTCCTCTCCATAAAGAACATAATGTTTCTTGTTCTGTCATTACACAATACATCTTTTTTAGTTCTAAAAATCAGCTTGGAAATATCAAAAAAAGTATTATCAATTCGGAAGATATGTTTATCATTATTTTCAAGCAGAACTCTTCAAATACAGTACCATCTCAATCTACATAATGGATGATATTATCTTATTTCTTTTAGTAGTGTTAAGCCACCACTCAGGTTTATCTGTTTTAACTAAAGGATTGTAATTATTAGAACATTACGACTGAAAAACATATTGTGTTTGAGGGTGACGCACAGCTGAAAGAGGCACACTACCTCAAGCACCAGATGTTCAGCTTTTGTCATTTGTTTAGAATTATTTAAACATATGCATGAATGAGCAGAAAGATGAAGAGGCATCAGTGTTTTCATTACAAAGTTGTTATCTTTTTATTTTATTAAACACTTTTAATTTACTGTTTTCTTATTTCTTTTATTTTTGATATTTTAATATAATTGCATAATTTCTCCCTTCAAATTCCTCCTTCTTTTATACTCCTACTTACTCTCTTTCAAATTAATGGTTTCTTTTTTCACTAATTTGTTTTTATATTCATATCTATAATATATTATGGATATAAAATTATATATACATATTTCAAAATTACAGCAGTTTAGTTGGTATGTTTTCAGGTCTTTCTATTTGGTACTGAATAAGCAGTTGACATGCTTTCCCTGAGGAAGACTATTTCTTCTATTCTCAGAATTTCTTACATGCCTCTATTTCTGTGTGTGGAGTTGAGACCTCATGATATTTCTCTTGTCCACTTTGGCATGACTACTGTTGTTGACCAAGTCCAGGTCATGTGTAGAGAGTAACTCCTGATATTATTAGGAGATACAGATGTAACTCCTGATATTATTAGGAGATACAGATGTAACTCCCGATATTATTAGGAGATACAGTCTCACAACATACTTTCTGATCCTATAACTCTTACCTCCTCTTCTTCCATATCCATCGAGCCTTCCATATAGGGGTTGACTTTTAGATGTATTCATTGGACTGATCTCCACATCTACTCATGTTGATTGATGGTGGTCTTCTGGGGTCTCCATCTGTTGCAAGGAGAAGGTCCCTTGAGAACTTCACTTATGAAGTGAAGAAAAATATTTAGATTGTAGTTCAGGACTGTGCTTGTTCAGTAAGTATAACAGTGCGTGGTGGCAGAACAGAGGCTTTGTAAGAAGGAGCAGGCTTAATCCAAGAACGGAAAGCTAAGTGCTTTCATCTTAAATGATAATAGTTAAACAGAGAACAAGCTGGAAGCAGGTAAGTTTTTTTTTTTTTATTCTCAGTGAAAGCACACTGCCAGTAAGAAATCCCTTGTGCAAGTCATACCTACTAAATCTCCCCAAATTGCACCACAGTTGGGGACTAGGCTTTCAAATAACTGACAGTCCTGGAGACATTTTTTTCTTGAACCATATTTTTCTGACAGTTTTCTATTTTTTCTATAGATGAGAGATAACACAACTTCTTAAACCAGTCTATAAATATATTTATATGACAAAACATTGTTATGTAAACTTTTGCTCCTTTCATCACTTTTTAAAATATCTTGATAGTGACTGTTTACATTATTCTGAAACATGTCAATTTCTTTTAATGGTGGACCTCAGAGATCATACTATTACCTTTCCTGCATCTACTGCATAGGCATGGCGTAACACTTCCACAAAATTACCTAGAGTTCAACCTCAGTATATAAACGTGTGCTTCTCATAATATTTCCAGTGAACACAATGTTAGTCTGGTGTCTGTTCTTATACATACCGTGACCAGAAGCAACTTAGGAGGAAAAGGTTTACTTAATCCTACAGTTTAAAATCCTCCTTGATGAGAAGTCCTTATGTCAGGAACCTGAAGGCAGGAACTGAAGTAGAGATCATGGAGGAGGAACAATGCTTACTGAAGTATTTTCTATAGTTAGTTCAGCAAAACTCCTTACCCCAGCCAAGAAAAACTCCCTTGTCCTTTATATATGCACAGAAAATTTTCAAGGAATTGTTTTCTTATCCAATTAATTCCCAGTTTTGTTGGTGTATTTGCTAATTTGCCCGCTTATAGTAGACAAATCAGTCGTAAGATCAAATAACAGAAGCATAAAAGCAAATATTTCCATGATAACAATTAATACATGCAGAATGTAGTCATAATTATGGGGGAATTTTAGAGTTATAAGAGGTTCTGAAATATTTCCCATAAAGACATCAACTCAAGAGCCTTTATTTTATAAGACTACATTTTAGCAATTGTGTTTGAAATGTTGCAAATTCCCCAGGAAACCCTACCTGCAGTATATCTAGTAATACCTCAGAGGATTGTACAAGATTTCGTTGTAGTTTAATTTTCATGGTGAATGTTTTTTCTTCAAGACTCAAAAAAATTTCAATTCAGTAGCCAAGAGCAGTTAACGATACTCTCCACATGGACATTAATTCAGCCAGGAATTGCTTCCTTACATTCAGTCTTTTAGATGGTTGTGTTATGCAGTATTTCCCCTGTTTTATTTCCTAATTGCCATAAGCTATAAAGCTATATAAACAGGATAATACACAAGCTGGAGATATGTACATGGAATTGCTAATAAAATCTCAATGAGTTTTCAGATAGTAAAAGCCAAAATCTTAGACTTTCAGTGCTTGTTCTAAAAAATGAGGTGTTTAATGGATTTTGTATTATTAGGAACTCAAAGTTTAGTAACTCCCCTAATAGGTCCGAGTGAGTATATCAAAGAGGTGAAATGTTCTGCAGTCTTCCTGTGTATTCTCTACCACTAATCCATAGTCAAGCCATTTCTGTCACTTGATATAACACAACCTATGTGGAGATTGTTTATGAGCCTAAGTTCATTTTCTCAGAGACAGTGAATTTTTTTCCCACTTAAATGTGTAAGATCTTTATCTCATTTAAATTCTTTATTAAGTATGCATGGCTGACTCCTCTAAGCTTCTACGGAGAAAATAATTTGAGGAAAAATCACATGTCCCTTCCATACTATTTAGTTAATTACCATGACACATTAGTTTTTTTTTTTTAATTTATGTAGGCTAGACCACATAATAACAGAAGTGGGTATGCAATCCTTAAACTATGTGTATGGGTTAAAAAGTGTGGGCTGCAGAGATAGTTCAGTTCCCGAAGCTCACACAGTGCTGTGGTGGAGAAGACCTAAGTTCGGAACACAGCACTCACACGACACAACTCCTCACCGCCTGGGAGTGTTGCACCAAAAACTCTCTTCCGGATAATGAGGGAACCTGCACTCATTCATGCCCATGCCCACATACACATAAATACACAATTTAATTACAAAAGTTTTTTTTTTAATAATTTGGTAAATGATAAGGATGTGGTAACTTGGAGACAGGTCACTCTGCAACGTTTCCCATGCAAACGTGAGTCCCGGAGGCTATCTGACTCACCCATCAATAATCCTGTTGTGGTGGCACACACCTGCAAATACAGGGCTGATGAACCAAGTAGCCTAGCCTAATTGGCAAGCCCTGAACCTCATGAAAGTTGTACTTTATATTGCAAAACAACCACTGCTAAATGACTCCTGAAAAAAAAAAGAACAAACAAACAAACAAACAAAAAATCCATTAAGGCTTGCTTTCTTGCCTACACACATTCATAGAGATACAGACACAAATATGTACACATGCTCCTCTACCCACACACATGTGCAAATGCAAAATGTAAACCAGTAAATTAGTCCTAAATAATAAAGAGAAAACTTTAAGTTCAGTTCGGGAAGCTGTTTTTACATATATTTTATTGAAAGAAGATTCTTCTCTCGTACCGTACATTCTGACCACAATCACAATTCCCTCTCCCTTCACTCCTCCAGCTCCCTCACTCCTCACCTCCTCTTCCTCCCAGATCCATTCCCTCTTTCTTAATCTTTTCTTCCTATTGGGTTTCTTTGTCAATCTCCAATATGAGGACTTTTACCTTATCTTATTGTACCTAATTTTGACAAGTTTGTTGTTGTTTCTTGGAAGCCTGCTCCATTTTGAAAACTTAATTAACTTTGCTCACTAGTATTCTTACCAAGGAGCAGGACGAATTCTCAGTTACACTATTTTCAATTAGTTCACATGATAATAAGTACAGCCGACACTGGAGCAGGCGCTTCCAGTCTGCTGGGCTCTGAGACCAGTTGGTGGTAGCAACACATAGCTCAAAGACAAAAAGTAAGCAAACAGAAGCCTCAAGAATTAAATTCATGTTTCTTTAATCCACACAACCTTAAAAATAAAATGTAAATGTGACTTTATGAATTAAAATTATCGAAAAATATGCCCAGGAAGCTCAAAAAAATACCTGAAATATACAGTGTTTCATTACTAAACTGGGTTTTTAAAGTTCATAGATCTCAGAAATGAGCAGAACAATTGTTGAACTGGGACTTATTCACTATAAGAGTTCTCCAGTGGGTTTTGTCAAGCTGAAAGTGAACCAGGGACTATAAAGACAGTTCACTGGATATTGTCTCTAAAACAGAGAATAAAAGTCTAAGGGATTTATGGGCACCATCGAACAAACCAGTATATCTGTTATTTGACCCCAGAAGGAAAAGAGATTAAAAATAGGACAAGGAGTTTACTTAAAGAACCATACACAACTCTATTTCTATCAATCCTTGGGACTGAGCATCTTATATCAGGGAGGAGTTTCCTAGTTTTGGTATATTTTCCAAAATCAGGATACCTTAGAAGCTTTACATACTGATCCTGTTGCTCCTTAGGCACATAACCAATGCCGGGTGCCTTCTTGGACATGTCTGCTGCAGTACAACAGGAACACATGCTATAAAGCCTTCACTAACTAAACCCATGGAGATAATTGGAGCTTTGGAGATAAGGACAGCATGAATACAAGACTGATTTTCTATCGAATTTTGAATTGCTTAATTCTCTCTATATATAAAAGAACTTATTAAAAGCAAGATTTTATTATTAAAATGGAAATTTATTATCTGGTAATTTGAAGGTTGATTGTAACACAACTTGAAGTTAGAGGCAGGGTGTCTTAACTGAGTCAACACAAGTTTTAAATTACTTTGATTCTACAGTACAGTTTTAAAAGACAAATTAAACCTAACTCTCTTAACAGTAAGTACTGCCAGAGTCAGGATTAATTTGTTCACGTTTTTATTTATTTTCTTCCTCACTCTACAAATGTTTTCTCACTGACTACAATATTGAAAAAAAAGAAAAAAAAACTAAACCAGTTAGTATAGGAGCAAAAAAGTCCATTAAATGTGAAGAGACTAATAAAACTCAGATACAGAGGTGTGATGGCCATCAGTGTTCACTTCACAAGATCTAGAATTAACAAAGAGATAAGATTCTATAAAATCCTAAAAGTGATTTTACAGATGTCATCATTTGAGTTAGAACGATTCACCTTAACCATGAATGACACTGTGCATAATTTAGGGTTCTACAATAAATTAAAGGGATAAAGTAAGCTCAGTATAATCATGGGTCACTTTCTGCTTTGTGACTGATTATAAAAAGGGGTCACCTTTACAAATCTTCCTTCCCTGAGAAAGACTATCTCCCCAAACTGTGAGCCAAAATGCACCCTTGCACCTATAAACTGCTTTTGTCAACGATTTTGACAAAACAAGACAAATAGCAGACGTCTCTAGAATAAAATAAGATCAGAGTATAGAAGCTTATAGACAAGGGCTATCACAATGAACTTTGATGTCTGAATTTTCAAGTGAAGGGTAAGGGAATTATAATAATTTTTTTTTCTTTTCACTTGTTACTTTTCAGAGAAGGTCTTTTATGTAATGCAAGCTTGCCTAAATCTTACTGTGCAGCCCAAGCACGCTTCATCCAGCCTCATTTTTGCTTTAGTATTTCATATGCTGTGATTCCACGCATGTGCCACTGTGTGAATGAGTAGAATGATATTTTACCCTTCCTGCAAGCACACAGCTTGACCTGGCACAGCTGTTTTAATTATGGCAGGAGGTGAGATACTCTGAGTCAGAGACAAAGGATTGAGGAAGGCTCTTGATGATCCTATGTGGTGTACACAAATTTGCATTTGGACTTTAAGTAAAGACTATTTATACTAATTGGTAGATGGAGGGGTGAATTTAATTATTCAAGTCACAAATTGTGTATTATGAAATAAAAGCTTCCACAAGTTACACAGAAAAGAGTTAAAATGGAGTGATAAGGAATGAAATAATATAATTAAAAACTAAGATGCAGATATCATCATATACTGAAGAAAGAGACTTGAAGTAAGAATTGTACACACATAGTTGTGAGTGGATACAGAAGTCTATATATCCACAGAGTCCAATATGTAATTTCAGGATCAAACAAGTATCTGAAGACATGTCTAGCTCATAAAGAAATCTGTGCCTATTATCACAGGCCAGTGAATAACCTTGAGCTCTATGACAAAAGCTAAATACTAAAATCCTCTAGATGCTATGTGTCTTAGTTAGGAATATTACCATGTAGCACACATAAAGAATCACAACTAAGAAAAAGATAATGATCTTTATTCCAGATCTGTAATTTTCATAGCTAATGACTGCAATTAAGATATCCAAATACAACCATTTCATTTTTAGTATGCTTGGCAGTCTCAGGATTGCTAAAGAACCTGTCACGGGAAGAGTAAGGTTGCTCTCTTTTCAGAATGAGTCATTCTCAAAAAGGAAGTCTGTTCCACAGACAGACTGAACTATAGAATGCTGATTCAAGTGTCCATTCCAGTCTAGGTCTGATATCTGCATTCAAATTTCATTTTAAACAGTTACAAGATAATCTTATTTCCTCAAGATTTGGTAACATTGTTTATTATAAAATATACTTGCTCAGAGTGGATTCACATTTACATATATTCACTTAGTAAATATATTGAAACTTTTCCTATGCGAGTTTTTTCTAAGTAGTACAACTCTGGATAACAATCCTCCTGCTGTTTATTCATAAAAGGTCATTATTGGTCACCAAATAAAACTAATTCCTAAGTAAATTACATCAAATATGGTCTATATTATTTTATATATTTAAGGTACTATCGCTTTAGATAAAATGAATAAGCTCTACCAATAATACATAATGCAAGACTTTGAAGTTCAAGGTGATTATGTTTCATGAACATGTGCCATACTATTTGTCCTGCCATTTATACAAAAGGTAAAGGGTTATTTAGAAAAGAAATCATCAAACTTTTATGAAGATAATTTTCAAACATGAAATAGAAAGGGAAACATGCTATACTATTTATTAACTATCTGAGAACTTTAAATGTGCAAAAAACAAACACATCTTGATCATATTTATTCCACACTTTTATTTGTAAGTCTTCTAGATTCATCCCATCTTCTTTTCAACTTTATGTCCTTTTTTAAAAATATATCCACAGAGTCCAATATGTGCTGCTCATACACATGGATATTGGTCCACTCACGGTGAAATCATTAACTAAGCAGGGGCCATGTCTTCAGAAAAATTGGCTCATATCTTCCAACAGATATTACCTGTCTATAACTTGTCAGCTCAGATGATTGGGATCTTGTTCTCACTCTTCAGTCTGGATTGTAACATTGCTAGAAATAGTTAGAATTTTTGCTGCTAACTTGAGCTGCTGTGAGTTTATAATAGTTAGATCATGTTCAGAAGAAATCATTTTGCTCTGTTCTCCCTAACCTGTATGTTGGAGGGAAGGCCCACTTGTTTGTCCCGGCTGCCTGGCTAGCTAAGCCCTGAAATAACCACACAGAAACTGTATTAATAGGATGGGGAGAGCTTGGGGGAATGGGACAGTTGGGATGGAGGAAGGGTGGCTATGGAAGCAGGGAAGTAGATATCTTAATTAAGGGAGCCAATTTAGGTTTGGGCAAGAGACTTGACTCTAGAGGGGTTCCCATGAGTCCAAGGAGATGTCCCCAGCTTGTTCTTTGGGCGCTGAGGAGAGGGCGCCTCAACTGGCCCTATCCTATAGCCACACTGATGAATAT
>LOEQ01006637.1:48156-58709 GCA_001685075.1 Bramus lutescens | reverse complement strand
GATGCTCACCTTCCTAGACCTGGATGGAGGGGGGAGGATCTTGGACTTTCCACATGGCAGGGAAGCCTGACTGCTCTTTGGAGTGGAGACGGAAAGGGAGGGGAGTGGGGGCAAGGGGAGGGAAATGGGAGGAGGTAAAATTTTTTAATTAAAAAAATTAAATCACAGCTTGCCTCATTAGCTCTAGCTATTTATCGGTTAACTCTTATATCTTAATTTAACCTATTTCTATTAATCTGTATATCACCCCGAGGTCGTGGCCTACCAGCAAAGTTCCGGTATGTTTGACTCTGGTGGTGGCTCCATAGTGTCTCCCTGAATCTGCCTTCCTTTTTCCCAGCATTCAGTCCATTCCTCTCCACCTAAGTTCTGCCCTATCAACAGACCAAGGCAGTTTCTTTATTCATTAATGGTAATCACAGCACACAGAGAGGACTCCCACATCACCTGTAACTATTATAATCTTCCCTGCCTGCTCTTTCCCTTCAATATTCTATAATCCAAACTGTGGCTTCCCAGATAGATTTAGAGTACTGGGCATGTTTTCCTCCTGTAGACCATTTCTTAAATCCAATAACAAAGAAGGCAATTACACTCATAACATTTATATTCTGTATGCATCTATGACTGTAACTTGCCAAGCAAATTGTTATGACATACAATGTCTCAAGCACTTTTCACCCTCAGCAACCTGGTGGCACCTTCCAATATGAATTTGATTTCTGTATTTTCTGTTACCAAGATGTTGTTATTTTTAGTAGTAGTATATGGAAAGTCCCTGGCAAACAACCCAGTAGAAGTATCTGATATCTACTGATATGTTTTTTTTTAATTGACAACCTATGGTTTCTGGGAAGAGCATTGTTACCTTCCCTATAGGTTAACTCCAATTGACCTCCTTGTGTAGTATATGATAGTAAGTTTCCTTTTTTTATATGTCGACAGAACTTTGACTCTTCCATCCTACACCCACCCTGTGTACAGAGTCTCATCCCACTTCTCTCCCCTTTAAAAACTCTTCCTTATCCCTCCTTTCCCCATTCATATCACTTGTTCTCTATGATCCTCCCCTGTCACGTTCCCCCATATCAGCCTCTTACTTGTTTCTTGGCTCCTTTGACCATAAAGTCGAAGGTAAACAGACAATCTAAACTTTCTATCTTAAGATGCATATATGAGCTTGAACATTTGCCCATCTGAATCCAGCTTACCTCCAAAGCACAATGTCTCTACTTCTGTATACTGACTTGCAAATTTCTTTATTTTTCTGCAATTACATAAAATTGCGTGGTATATGGGTCATGGTATATCAATATTTTTATTTGTCAGCTAATGAAAATAGAGACTGTTACCATGCACAGATATTGGGAATAGAGAAGATAATCATGAAAGGGCGTGTGTACCTGTAGTAGAAAATGAAGTGGTATAGTAGGTCAAATGATAAATTTAAAGAAAATTTTTGGTGGAAACACCACACTGATGTGTCAAGAGCTGCACCAGTTTTCATCCCAACAGTAGTGTGTGGGCCGTTTTTCCACATCATTACCAGAATTTGCTGTCATTTGTTTTCTCAATTTTAGGATTTTTCATTGGGGGAGGTACTTTAAATTTTATTTCCTAATGTCTAGGGATGTTGAACACTTCTTAAGTATTTTTATTCATTTGTATTTCTTCTTTTGAGATATAGCTCTTCGATGCCACATCCCATTTTTAATTCCCATTTGTGAAGATGCACATTGGTAGTATATACTGAATCAGAAGGACCATGAATTCCTGAACAGTCTGTTTTTTTTTTTATTTTTGTGCTTTAGGACTTTTCTTTTAAATGGAAGAGTCTTCCCAGACTTTTTTCAAATCTAAGATTCATAAATTTAAATTAAAAAGTGGGTCAAGTCAAAGGTCTTATTTACAAGAAATGATATTTGGACTGTAAGAAAGAAATATGAATCTCAGAAAAAATACCAATATAAATTGCATATTTTTCCTTAAAATGAACATTACAGGCCAGGTCTCCTGATGGTACTGGTTTATTAACTCCTTTTCTGAAAAGTAATTTTTTTTCCAAGTGCCAAGTGATGAAAATCTGCAGGCAATGTCAGACAACTCAGGCAGAATACAGAACACAAGGGAGAGAAATCTCCTTTACGCTGTTCATATATTCTCTTCTTCAGATATTACATTTTGGGGGCATTATTGCAACCATACTCATACTAGAAATTCTATTTTTCTAGCACAAATCTGGATTTTCTTTGGGAAGTTAAAAATGCAAGTTTGAAGGAATATTTCATTACTATCTAAAGTGAGGAGACTCCTTAAGAACTGTGTTTAGAGAGAAGTAGGAAATAATGTGGGTAAGACAAAGAAACAATCATGTATTTGCCACTGGAGGCGGCTTCAGCACTTAAAGTCACTATTGGAATATGGCATAGCAACTGAGTTAGGAAATTACGTTAAAAACTCAAGAGTTATGTTTATTTCTCTCATTTCTTCAATATATTTATTACGTTTCATAACTGTCACAAGAGCTTAACACTTTTAACAGGCAGGTAGTTGAAAATGTACTTACATACTTTTATAATGATACACAGGATCAACATTATATAAAGATCACTCATTCATCGAATGTGTAACGCATTTCAAAAGTAACTTTTATCACATTGCACTCTTGAATTATGCTTTGTTAAGTTATTTATAAAGAGCAATGATATTAATTTCATTTGAAAAATCACACCAAATGGTGAAAAATCATTAAAGTAATATCTCCTTCTATATATTTCTCACTTTGGAGTCTAAGTAGTATTACTAAAATATATTTTCTTTAAATTCATTAGTTGACAAAAGTCCATGAGAAATTAAAAATATGTCACCAAAATAATCTGGTATTAAGTAAAGTGATATGAACATTTAAGGCAATTACTTCAGTCAAAAGTTTAAGTAGATGTGATTATTGAAACTTGAAGTGCTTGTGCCATGCAAATAGGAATACTGGGGAATTATTTTTTAAAATTTTTAAAAAACTATTTTTAAATTTGGTGAAGGGATTATTTTTAAAAATTTTTAAAAACTATCTTTAAATTTGGTGAGTTTTGACTCACTTTCCAGTGCCTGTACAACTTGGACCTAGAATAATACTCTTTTTATCTTATAAACTACAGGAAATTTTGAATCATTTTAAATAAAATCAGTGAAACATGTATCTATCTCTGCTCTCATGAAACAGTGTATAATGTGAATAGCACATTTGTCAGATGACTGAAATATGACCCCAGTTTTACTTCTACACAAATATTATACCAGAAATAAAATGCCATAAACATTAGATCTAATTTATTAGAAAAATTCCTTATAGATAAAGAAGGACTATGGATGGTCTGAAACATTGTCATCACAAACCACATAATGTCATTTTTCCAACTATACATAAAAATAAGGCTGTGAATGATGATTTAGTTTTTTTTAAAAAATAATTAAGCATAACACTATGCCTACCTCAATATAATTCATTTATCAATACATAATAGTTTATCTTTAAATGTGGAGTAGGACTTTAATACAGAAGTACATAAAACATTTCATGTTCCTTATCAAGTAAACAAGTCACACTGTCTTTAAATAGAACAAAATATAAGTTGAGATCCTGGATATTTTTTATATGAACCAATAAAAACTTTTTACTGTTGGAAATGTTATTATCACCATTTTTACTGAAAGCTTTTCTTGATACAGCAACAAAATAAGAGAAAAAAATTGTGTAGTAAAATCAAATCTATATTAAAGTCATCCCCCAGCTTGGATATTTGAGTTTTGACTTTTGCCTGGATATAAAGTACACACTTTAGAGAAACATGAAAAGTACCTGCGAAAATGTATGAAGCCACGGATGAGCCCAGATGGCATTGTCATTTATACTTTATTCTGTCAACCTGTTTCTCAAGCCTGGTATGATTTTCAGCTGCATATAATGTCCCAATGAGCTTCATCTGTTCTACGACATTTTATTTTCTTAATGGCTAAGCACTTTATGTGCCATTTGACTTTTGTGATTGAATTGAAAGAAAATGGTGTGTGTGTGTGTGTATGTGTGTGTGTGTGTATACACACACACATATAGAAAACCAATTTTTTTCACAATTAACATACCAACCCAGTTCCCATGCTCTCCTCTTATCCCTTTCTCTCCACCTTAACCCCTAGACCCCACCCTCTCATCCATTCCTCAGAAAGGATAAGGCTTCCCATGGGAGTCAGGAAAGTATAGCACATTGATTTGAGGCAGAACCAAGGGCATCCCCACTATATCTAGGCTGAACAAATTATCCTTCCTAAGAGATTGGGTTCCAAAATGCCAGTACAAGCAGTAGGGATAAATCCTACTATCACTGCCAGTGGTCCCACAGTCTGCCCTAACCATACAACTGTCACTCACATTCAGAGGGCCCAGTTTGGTCCTATGATGCTTTCTTTGCCATCAGGCCAGTGTTGGTAAGTTCCCATTAGCTCAGGAAAGCTGTTTTAATGGGCATCTGCATCATGGTCTTGATCTCTTTGCTCATATTCTCACTCCTCCCTCTTTTTGTGTAGACTTTGGAAGCTCAGCCTAGTGCTCTGCTGTGGATATCTGCCTCTGATTCCTTTAGTTGCTGTTTTAAGGTTTATGGTGACATTTAAGATAGTCATCAATTTGAATACAGGGAAAGACCAGTTCAGGCACCCTCTTCACTATTGCTTAGGGTCTTAACTGGAGTCATACTTGTGGATTCCTGGGAATTTCTCTAGTGCCAGGTTGTTGTTTTTTTTTTATCATTGAGTAATACTCCATTGTATATATGTACCACAGTTTCTTTATCCATTATTTGGCTGAGGGCCATTTGGGAGTTTCAACATTCTGGCTATTACAAATAATGCTACTATGAATGTAGTTGAACAAATGTCCTTGCTGTATGATTGATCATCCTTTGGGTATATGCACTATAGTGCATTTCCTGGGTCTTGAGGCACGTTGATTCCCAATTTTCTGAGAAACTGTCATACTGATATCCAAAGTGGATGTAAGAGTTTACATTTCCACCAGCTTTGGAGCTGTTTCCAGGGCTCTCCATTTGTCACTGAACAGCAATTTGTTATGCTCTTTCCTAAGAAGGCCCTCTTTCCATTCCCAGATTTACCAAATTGCTTTTAGTCTTTGTATAAGGTTGATGCCTCATGGACTCTAATTCCACATTCCAGTATGGTGTGTTCATTGCTATCACCCTCGTTCAGCTCAGTTTTTGGTGGTCATGTAGGTGGGAATTTATGGCCATGGCTGCTTTTGTTACTAGGAAACACTATTTCCCTGCAAACTCTCTGTTTCTCTGGGTCTTGCTGTCTTTCCATTCTGTCTTCCACAATGATATCTGAACGTTGGGGGAGTGTTTTCTAAATGTATCCATTAGGACTACCCTCCATAATTCTGGAGTTTGAGTGGCTATGGTTTTCTGTAGTGTTCTCTGTCTGTTGTAAGAACTTTTGTTGTTGATGGGAGTGAAGATCACATTTCCCTTATATAATAACCAATATTTATAGATTGTTTGTAATAAATTAGTGGTTGTAGATTTCCCTCCAGTACTAATTTGTAATATACACATTAATTTTTCATATATCTACCAAAAGTATAAGTATAGGATTACATATATAAGTACATGTGTAATTAAGAATGACTATTAAAGGAAGGAAATTACATATAAAATACATTCAAGAACGAATGTTTATGTATATTTTTGAAAACATTTACACATTATCATTTTATAGTTTCATTGGTTACTTTTCTCATTGCTGGAACCAAATACCATAGAAGATGTAACTTAAGGGAGGAAAGATTTGTTTTGACTTAGGGTTTGCAGAGGTGTAGTCTTTCATGGCAATGAAGGCTAGCCAAGGGAGTGTGAGGTCTGTGATTTCATTGTGGAGTCATGGAGCAGCAGCAAGAGATACATGAGATACATGTGAGCTCAGCTTTATATTTTTATCCTCTCCCTTCTTTCATTCTGTCCAGAATTCTTGTCCATGGAGTGTGAAGATCCACATTCAGTATTGTTCTTGCCTCAGTCAAATCTCTCAAAAATACCTCCACAGCAAAGCACAGAAGTGTGTCTTCTAGGCAAATTCACACACATCATCTATATGCCTTAGTGAAAAATAATTTGTCTTCAAAACATGTATTAAAATTCAGGTGTTTAGTAACATGTGCAAATTCTCTCTTCCATTAGGTAGAAAATGATGAGCTGCTTTCACCTACAGAGACAACTTGGGATCTAATGGCTGCCCCAGTGATTCCAGCCATGAATAAGGATGTAAATATGGTCTGACCTTTGTTGATGGGCAGTTAAATCATGGACAGACTAAATGACCTACTTTGGACTGTCCTTCCAAAAGATGCTTCGGCTTTCCTCTTGAATGCAAACTGAGCCTTTGGAGTCCACAAAGACAAGAAGGATTGTGAACGGGAAGTGATCTTTACAATGAAAGTTACGAGCACATCTTGCATCTGCCCAGTCCTCGTGTGTCTCTGTTTCGTGCAGAGGTGTTATGGAACGGCTCACCACAGCTCCATCAAGGTGACCAGAAACCAAACCAAACACGTTGAAGGAGAGACAGAAGTCCACCATCGTCCCAAGAGGGGATGGGTATGGAACCAGTTCTTTGTTTTAGAAGAACATATGGGACCAGATCCACAGTATGTTGGAAAAGTAAGTTTGTTTTGATTCCTTTGGAATTGCTTGTTATTTTTTCTTCTTTTGAGAAACTCTGTGGTGAAATTAAGGTGGTGCTGGAAAATGAAGGGAAAATATCATGCGACATGTATTATAAAAAGCCATTCCTTAAACTGGAAAAAAAATCAAAATTATTGTGAAAAACAGGAACATCTCAGGTTACATATGTTTAAAAAAGTTATTCATACTTACTGAATTATGTGTCTGCATTCATGCTGTCTTTTCCATGTACTGGAAGTTTTTAATGGGAATGCAATCAAATACCTTTGTCCTTGTTATCATAAAATTGTATCAAAATTCACAATTGCTCTGATTGGTCTATTGCTACTGATTGCTAATTTATTTGATTTTTCTTCTGCCTCATGGACATGATCTTATATAATACTTTACCTCTTAACATTCAATAATTATTTCACTCGTTAAGATGTATTCTTAAATTAGCTTGCTAAATTACATGAACATATTATGTAATATCTATGAATAATTTATATGTTGCTATATATTCTGTGTATCTTAAAAGTGATTGAGATGTTGATAAAAATCACAAAAGAATGTATTTAGCAAATTATTAGTAATGTCAGATCAACTTCTTTTTTCTTAAAAACAGAGTTTCACATCAATATTTTGAGGAAATCATGTATTCATTATATGAGCCAGATTAGCCAAGCACCACCTCAATTTTAGAACAAAAATAATGCACTGAGAAAGCTTAATTCTGATTAATTGCTGATTTGTGGAAGCAGCTGCACTTTTGTCTGTTAACACCCTTCAGACCAACAGCTAGCACAGCATTCAGAGCACTGACTGCATGCAGGCTCAGCTCCTTCCTTTTCCCTGAGTGGCTATTTACTCTTGTTTTATCACTACTGGTTAAAAAAAAAAGTTTTTGATCCAAACCATGGTACTTACCTCATATGCAGACTGTGCAGGATCACAAGCAATCAATAATGTGGCCCATCAGAGACTGGGATGCAGCTGTTCTATCTGTAGCATGTGGAAGTTGAGGGGGATCTGTATACAGAACACAGAGAAAGATCTGAAACAATTCTGTGATATTCACATTCACATATCAAAATGAAACAAATGATTCATCTGCATGTATCATGTGTTCTTACCCTTCAGTGTGTTCTAAGGAATGATAAATGCACAAACATTAAAACATAGCATAGTGCATGGCAAATAATTTATTTATCATAAACTTCTATATCCTTTTAATAATCCTTTAGTTTTTGAAATAGATATAAAACAAGAGAAACAGAAAATATGATTCTTTGATGATCAAACAATATAAAGATACATAATTAACATATATTTTACTATACATTCAATGAACATTTGTTGATTTAAATAAATGCAAAATCAATAAAATTTTCCAGAAGAGGTGAGCAAAGAATAGGGCAATTTTTCACTTTCTATCGTGCATAATTAGGCTAAACAAAGATGATGCCTTAATGAAAGGATTACTTCTAAGCTACTTTCTCAAAATATGATGCCCCCGACTTAAGGGTGAAATCTTCTAACTGTTAAGGAGGGTTGAAGGAGCATGGTGCTGCCTACCAATTTTTGGTGTGTTAATGAAAAAATACCCCGGATAAAGGATGATCCCAAAAGATGCATCCATTTAGATACTCAACAACATTTATTTAGTTGCATACTATCTATGGCTACTTGGATACAATTATGGCAAAGTTGAGTAGCTGTAGAACAAGAAAGAAACAAATTTGAAAATATTCAGTATTAACCATTTACGGAAAATCTTTCTGTGCTGAGTCAGGTTTTAGTTGCATGCAATGCACAGAAGAGAGTTCTTAGACATTAAGGCTGACATAAGGAATATATCTCAGGATTTGTAACAATGTTAGCAGGTAGGATAACTAATACAATTGATGAAAACAGAAAAATCTTTGTGAATGGCTGTATTTTTCAATAAGGGAGACTTTGAAAGGTATTGCCTTTTTCAGTGCTATCCCTAAAATTCCTATATTAATTTGTTAAGTACTAAGTAACTGGAGCTATCTGTGATGGAATAAATATTATATGTAGATACAATTCAATATTTCTACACACAAATATCTTTATGAAGTAGGATTCTGATTCATGAATATACCAAAATTTGTATAACTGTAGATCTTCTTGCTTAGGGGGTAAAGTATGTTAACATTAAATAGTAATAAATAGAAGTGGCCGTCTGAAAAGGTATGCCCCAGATAGTTACAGGGTGTGAAATTTTGAAAATGCATTAGTGATTTTATATGGGAACTTCTGTGTTATTTTTAATTTCACATGCTGTGTTTGGATGATGGTATCATTTTTAGTGACTTATTGTTTAAATTAGTATTTCTTTTCCTTTTTTGATGTTCCCTTCCGTTTTTTGAAATAGATTATTTTAGCATAATGTATTCTGTTTATGTTTTATCTTTCCTCTCCTACATTCAGTTCCTTCGTTCTTTTCCCATCCTGATCAATCCACTTTCTGTCTCTCATTAGAAAACTATCAGAATTCTAAGAGATAATAAAAAATAAAATATAATGAGATAAAAATAAAAGCTAATTCATTAAGCTCATTTTTATATGTTATCATCTATCTAATACATATATCGAGGCCTTATATTCTAAAATACTTTNTAAATGTTCTTTTATCCACCTCTGCTTTTGCCTCACTCACCTATCCTATATCACCCTCAAGAAATCCTCCTACCAACTTAATTTTCCTCCTCCTTCTCATGTACTTCTTCTTTCATCATGAGCCTCTGAATCCAACTACTGCCCCCCATTTCAAATTAACATTGCTAATAGTGCTTTAACTATAGTTGATATATACATTGATCTGTGGTCATCCACATGATCATGGAGAAGCTAGCTAATTCTTTTTCTAAAAAAAAACATATTTATTTATTTATTCTGTATACAATATTCTGTCTGCATGTATGCCTGCAGGCCGTAAGAAGGCACCAGCCCTCATTACAGATGGTTGTGAGCCACCATGTTGTTGCTGGGAATCGTACTCAGGACCTTTCGAAGAGCAGGCAATGCTCTTAACCGCTGAGCCATATCTACAGCCCCTAGCTAATTCTTTAAAAATAAGAATGGTTCTTCCTTTATGAGTACAAATCACCTGCCAGTATAGCCTTTTTCGATTTAAGGTAGGCTTTGTGACTGACAAATATTCTAGATGGAATTTTGTTGTCTTTATCTTGGATAGGTATTTCAGTAAAGCACAGAAGCTATGAGTTCATGACTGTGGTAGCCATGCCATGTCCGGGGAAGGCATTTCATAGCGTACCTTGTTCTTCTGTTGCTCTTGTGTTCCTAATTGTTGCTGAGTCTTTCAGGTGTGACAAAGATATACAGTTTAAGGCTGTGCACTCAGTCTTTCAATCTCAGAATGTGAAACAGTTAAACATATCTCCACTGACCCCTGCCCACTGCAAAAAAGAAGCTTATCTGACTGAAGCACAGAGAATCCTAGGTCAATGGTATGAGTACAATATTTAAAAGAAAACTTGAGCCTATCACTATTTAGCAAAATAATATTAGCAAATACTATTCTAGAGACTATGACCTCCTGTCAATGAGTTTAACCATTATTGGAGTACCAGGATTGAAATTTCTTCTTTTGTAACAGGCTTCAAATATAGTGTGAAAGCTGTTAGTTTCCCCATAACAATCCTGTCATTATTGCATGAATGACCATGTCTTGGCAGACTACTCAGTTTTATAGCATGGATAGTCTGGTCTGGATTCGGACCATTGTTCTTTTCTTTCTTTCTTTCTTTCTTTCTTTCTTTCTTTCTTTCTTTCTTT
>LOEQ01006637.1:0-19583 GCA_001685075.1 Bramus lutescens | reverse complement strand
CCCCTGCAGCAGGAGTTGAAGGGGCCCAGTGCTCCTTTCCCGGATGTTCTGCCCGGCCTGGGATTGTATCCACTCACAGTTCTGAAAGGTTGTCCTTAGCTCATGGACAGGACTCTTGGAGGTCTGAGGACCCTGCAGACAAAAGGACAAACTTGGGGAGGGGGAGGGTTGTGCAGAGACAAGAAGCCCCTGCAGCATGAGCTGGCGGTGCCTTGCACTCCCCTCCAGCCGGGAGGGTTCACACTCACCCCTCTGGGTGGGTAGCCTCAGTGCAGGAGCAGGAACCATTCCTGGGCCAAGGACCTAGCAGACAATAGGGCAGGCTTGGGGGGACCAGGGATGTGTAGAACAAAGAAGCCCCTGCAGCAGGAGCTGAAGGGGCCCAGTGCTCCTTTTCCGGATGTTCTGCCCCACCTGGGATGGCACCCACTTACTGGTCTGAAAGGTTGTCCTCAGCTCAGGGACAGGGCTCTTGGAGGTCTGAGGACCCCGCAGACAAAAGGGGTTATTATTCTTTTTTGCTGCTGCTTGCCACATCCTTCTTCCATTGGTCGACTCTGATGGAGACAAAGGAAGTCACTATGTCATAGGTAGATATGTATGCTATGAATTTTATTTCAATTCCAACTTTTTGATCAGGTTTTGAGTTTTCCCAACAGCTAAAAAAGAAATTCTTAACCACTGTTTGTATTCTATAGTCCCCAAACACTTAGAACACCTAGATGATACATTCCAAAATCCGGTGAGGAATGTGTTACTATGACCACTTCAAATGATAGAGAAAAGGGATTTCTCATATTGTATATGAAGAACCCCAATCTTGTATTTAGATTTCTGTTGAAAGAGGTTTCTCTACTGCCCAGTCCTGCAGTCATTTAGTCCCAAAGAAACATACAGAGGCTTACATTGTAATCTGTTTGGCCTGGTAGCACATGTTTTCTTATTGACTCTTAAACTTACATTAAGCATAATTTTTGTCTGTGTTAGCCATATGGCTTGGTAACTTTTGCCAGTGAGGCATTCTAATCTTACTTCCTCTGCATCTGGGTAATGACTACAGACCAAGCCTTTCCTCTTTCTAGAATTCTCCTGTTCTGGTTTCCCCACCTATGCTTTCTGCCTGGCTACTGGACATCAGCATTTTATTAAAGCAATACAAGTAACAAATCTTTACAGGGTACAAAACCATTGTCCTACAAGATTAATATTCTATCTAATTTCCCTTTGGTTTCTTTGCCCTTCCATTCCTTATTTATTAGTTTTCTTCTCCAGGAATAAATGTAAATTTGATTAAATTTAAATAATAAATTTTTATTCAAAATATCTTTTCATATTGATATTATCAAGCTAATTGTTTATCCTCTTATATTTTTAAAACGTTGTTGTTTTGACTTACTATGTTACTTTTTGATTGTACAAATATATTCTATATTAAAATTTGAAAATTAATTTTAAGATATAATTATTGTATCTTTTTTCACAGAGAAATTGGTATAGAGGTAGTAAAATATTGCTAGTATTTGAAGTGTTTGGGACAAATGAATTCATTAATATATCAATGATATATTACTTTACATGCTAAAATTCTAATTAAAATATAACAATGTAAAGCTATATTTAGTAACTGTCAAGAACACAAATTTCTGTGATTTTTATATCCCACATTGATTCACCAGTATTTTTTTTTATAAAAACAGTGTTGGTTTGATAATGTTGGATTGTTAACATTGGATGTTTGGCCTTCTTTTCTTCTTCTCTGAAATATAAAGACAAGCATTTCCCCTATACAAATGAAACACAGCATACTATACTGCACTTTTAACTCAGTGTCCCACATTTGTAATACTACTTGAAGTCCTAACATAAAGCAACTTTCAAAATTAATGACTCTGCCATCATGTCCTTAACCTTTTAAAATTATTCATCCCTAAGGAATCACATATTATCCCAGAGAGCAACTGTGCATTGGAGTGAAAACTATAAATTTTTAGGTCGTGATCCAAATGTGGTCTAGTGTGCATAAATAATTTTCTGGGATAAATTCAAGTGTGCCACATTAGCTTTGAGGGGACCATATGTTTCTATTTAACACCAAGAAAAATGAATGTATGAAGCTAATGCAGGAAAACTGTTCATGCTATTTTCTGGGTGACTACCTTCCTGTTTTTCTTCTTTGCCCTTTGTTCTCTTTTGTCTGCTGAAGAACTGATTACCATTATTTATTATGCGACCAGACATACAAGAAGCTCTGCACTCCTAGTAGACTACAAGAATGACAATATAACCTCCTTCACAAAATTTCAGAAGTCTACTCATTTATTTCTCATCCTGTGTAACACCTTGTTATTGTTATTTTAATAAATATGTTTGTTAATGTAATAAAGAAAACTTAGAGAAGGCAGTAAAATGTTTCAGTGCCATATTAAAAAATTAGAGAGAAATATTCTCTTGGATTAACATGAACAAGCCTGAACCCCAAATTTGATTCCACCACTTTTTAACTTATATTTCCTGTTAGTCTATAGTTTGTGGTTTATGCTGTCTGTGGCTTATCAATTGTGTATCTGTTCTGTCTTTACATGTTGTATGTGTGTTGTGCTCTGTATAAGTTTGTATCTATAATAAAGGGATTGTGATCTATATTTGTTAAACGACATATAAAACGGACTGAGAAAGGAATGACAGAATGCTTTACAGAGTTATACAAAGAAA
This sequence comes from Bramus lutescens, assembly GCA_001685075.1. Taxonomy (NCBI): domain Eukaryota; kingdom Metazoa; phylum Chordata; class Mammalia; order Rodentia; family Cricetidae; genus Bramus; species Bramus lutescens. The sequence goes on along the minus strand of LOEQ01006637.1, from coordinate 16,871 downwards.
AACGTTTCTTTCCTAAACCCAAATGTACTGGCTGTAAACTTGAAACAGGCTATAGTCACCACAGAGGAAGGAGCCTCAGTTGAGGAAATGTCTCCATGAGATCCAGCTGTAAGGCATTTTCTCAATTAGTGATCAATAGTGAGCACAGCCTATTGTGGATGGTTTATTCCCAGGCTGGTATCCTGGGTTTTTTAAGAAAGTAGGCTGATAAGTGGTTTTTAGACATAAAGCAAAGAAAACCAGCCTACAATTCACAATTCCAAAGAACCTAGACAGCAATGAGGACCCTAAGAGAGACTTACATGGATCTAATCTACATGGATAGTAGAAAAAGACAAGATCTCCTGAGTAAATNTAAGTGGTTTTTAGACATAAAGCAAAGAAAACCAGCCTACAATTCACAATTCCAAAGAACCTAGACAGCAATGAGGACCCTAAGAGAGACTTACATGGATCTAATCTACATGGATAGTAGAAAAAGACAAGATCTCCTGAGTAAATTGGGAGCATGGGGACCTTGAGAAAGGGTTGAAGGGGAGGGGAGAGACAGGGACGGGAGCAAAGAAAAATGTAGAGCTCAAAAAAATCAATTAAAAAAAAAGAAAAGAAAAGGGGGAAAAAGTAGGCTGAGCAAGCCAGCAGAAGCAAGTAAGTAACCAGCTCCCCTCCATGGCCCCTGCATCTGCTCTTTCCTCTAGATTCCAGCTCTGCTTCAGTTCCTATTCTGACATTTTCCAGTGGTGGACTATGATCTAGAACTGTAAACCAAATTAAATCCTATCCTCCTCAACTTGCTTTTGTGTCATGGTGTTTTGTCACAGCAATAGAAACCCTAATTCAAGATGCCCTCTGACCAAGAAAAGCACCTGAAGTTACAAGATTTTGTCGATCCAGTACTTCTGACATTTATGGTTGTTTAAGGATGCTTTCAACATATTGAAAACTTTTAGTAAATGATTACCATAGCGCACACACACACACACACACACACACAAATTTGGGGTTAAGAGCACCGGAGAGTACTTAGACATCTAAAAATTTGGCTTTTAGCCAAAGTTTTAAAAGATAATTGCATGAGAAATCCAAGGATAGCAAGGTTGATTATATTTTTTTCTTAATGACATATTAAACATTATCATGCTAATTACACATTGGATAGCAGGTCACTACAATATTCTCAAAGCATAGTTTTAATCTGGCTGAAGGGCCCAGAGAAAGTTCAGTCATTGTGGAATCAAGAGATATTTTCAGAAAAATAAGTCAGTATAAGTTGGAATTTTTTTCAACAAAACATTTTGCTTTTAGCCAAATAATTTTTCTAACATACTTTGAAATTTTCATGCAAATGAATAACATTTTAGTATCTATAATTCAGTGTTTTGTGTATTGAATATTTATAATTTTTATGCTCTACTCCTAATTCTTTTCAGTTAAGTCTGATTTGAACTGTAGACAAACTAAAACATTTCTGTTACCATTGGGTAGACCTAGGTAATAAAACATTTATTTATTTGTTTCCAAAATTTTCTGTGTTCTGTTTTATGTCTCATCCTTCAAAGCAACACACACACCATGTGTGTGCATCCTTTCTTTTCTCTTATTTCTAATACTCTCATACATTCCTCTGCCTGTATTCTCATTCCTTGTTTCTTAAAACCTAATATACATACTGTGCTTCCTCTGGGCACTTACAAATCTCTTATTAAACAAAAATCCACAGTAGAACAAGTATAGTTTTCTCAGGCTCAACCTTTATTGCAGAATAAACCTGGAAAGTAGAAATGGATAACTAAGAAATGATAGAACAGGAAGGAAAACCCTCACTGAATCACTTTGCTTCTTCAGCATCAGTTGTCATCAAAATTTATAAACTATTAATCAGTGAACTTAATCCTAATAAAATTGTTTCCATTATTGTTACATTAAAATTATTTCAAGTTAATCAAGCTAGCTAAAAGATTAAAAATTTCTTTAGTAAGATAATCACCTTCATAACTTAAATACTAAAGCTATGTTTTATGAAGAACTGATATGTTATTCCCATCGTATTTTATAGTACTTTGGCATAACTACTAGTAATGTTTTCCAGTTTTATGAATATTTCTAAATTATCAGTAATAAACTATGTTTAATTTAGTCATAACTTCTGGCATGGCCATGTACAGTGCTTACAAATTGTGAAGATACATTTGTTGGACTAAATTTGTGCTTAAAAAGCTAAATTCATAAAAACTCATAAAAAACTTTCTGACTAGTTTAAAAAAATCTATAGAAAATACATGGTGAGAAAAATGTGAAGATGTGCTTCATGTTGAAAACGTTAATTCTATTCCTAATATACATACAAGAATCCCTTTTATCTATTATATAGTATATATATATATATATAGAGAGAGACTATAATTATATAGTATAATTATAAAATCCAAAAATAAGCTTTCACAGTAATTTCACTGATTATATAGGTGATCACTGCTTATCTTCCTAACATTATTTTAAACATTGTTATATTTTTCTAAAATTACTTCTAAAATAAAATAAAATAAACGTTTTGCCAAGTTTTAAGTTATAATATTCAATAGTATATATATATATATTATTTTAAATTAACAAAATATTGTCAAAGTACTTATTTTATAATGTTACTAACAAGTATTCTAGAAAATCTCTTAGAAATGGTTAGATAGTGACTTTGGTGCTTTGCTAGTGTTAGTCACAAATTGTAAAGATCAAGATGATATAAATGGGTGGTTAGGGCAGATTGTCAGTGTCTTTTTCATAAATGATGAGCATTTTTCACATGATACATTTACATGCATGAAAGCAAAACCTTCCTAAACATAAAATAAATGTTTTTTAAGTGTTGGGCACAATGATAAGTGCTTATATCCCCAGTGTTGTGGAGGAAGAAAAGGTGGGTTCCTGGGATTCAGTGGCCACACTATTCCACACTATTCCACACTAGACTCTTAAGTGAGCTCCAGGCCAGTATATTTTCATTGTTATTAAATAAGTTAAGGGTGAGTAGTTGAAGTTATGTAAAGCAAACGATTCCAAGCAGAGGAAACCACTAATATTTCTTCAGAGGGAGAGATAGTTTTTCAAAAATAGATATCTTGGTTTCACAAAATTGCTTGTCTTCTCCTGGCAGTGAATCTCATTTATTTTGGTCACAAATTAAATTGAAGTCAATTCTTAATTGTGAGTTACCTGCACATTAAGCTATGCCATGTAAGTTTCATTCACTTAGATTTAAATGACATATAGCAGATATTTTATCTTTACACATTAGATTTATGTATTTATATTCTAAAATCATCTTTCTTACAGAAGCTATTTTCTACTGAGATAATATTTGTAAATTAACATTACATATTTTATCATCTGAAGAAATTTAAAAAATAATGATTTATCAATATTGTTAGTTGATTAATATTTCACCACTAACTAGAATTGTCATATTTTCAAGTCCCTTAAGTAAATAAAAATAGCAAAAAATGTGTAATTTCTACATAGAAACATTTATTGGAAATGATATTACACTATTTATTCTATAAATTATGAAATTAGTACCTTGGTGATGTATGTTCTGGCTTTTGAAAAATTGATGAATAATTTTGAATTTCAGTTGCTCCTACTCTTTCAAGATCTAATGTCAACAATTAATATTGATTAAATTTTTTATGAATTTTCTAATGAAAATTTCCCCAGACATTGAAAACAGTGATGGAGTGGTGGAAATATCTTTCCCTTACTTAATATTACACAGTGTAATCTTGATTAAAAAGAAAGACAGCAGTGATTATGAAAAACACTAAAATTAAAATGCATACTATTTATCAATTTCTAAAACAGTTATTGAAACTCAGAGAAATCAAGGTAAAGTATCCATTCAATGCCAACTAAAGAAAATTATAAGGAAGGAAATGGCTGTTGTACCGTGAAGTTCACAGTGTAAAAGAAAACTGAAATCTTAATCTCTTGATAATCTTCTGAAAACATATGTCATCAGCATATGGATCAAGCTGATTTTGTCCATGTCTGTTTTTCAGCTGCACTCCAACTCCGACAAAGGTGACGGGTCTGTCAAGTACATCCTTACTGGGGAAGGCGCTGGGACTATATTTATCATTGACGACACAACGGGTGACATCCACTCAACCAAAAGCCTGGACAGAGAGCAGAAAACACACTATGTTCTTCATGCCCAGGCTATTGACAGAAGGACAAACAAGCCTCTTGAACCTGAATCTGAGTTCATCATCAAAGTGCAAGATATCAATGACAATGCTCCCAAGTTCACAGATGGACCATATATCGTTACTGTGCCTGAAATGTCAGATATGGGTAAGGAAGTTATCTTTATAATGTAGAAATTAATGTATGTATTGATAACATAAAAGATTATTTTCTGAAGAACTTTTTAAAAATGTATATGTGTATATTTGTAGAAATTCGAGAAACTTCTAAAATGTTAGGCTATTTTTATTACATAAATAGTTATTGATCATTGAATCATATTTTATTAATTAAAATAAAAGTTTAAGCATCTATGGCCACATAATGGTTTGGACATCTCAAGGAAAAATTAATAAGTTGGGTAAAAATGTAATTCTTTCTTAATTGGCAATGATTTTGATTCTATAAATTTTCTTTCATATTATTGAGTAATATGAAACGTCAACATATTTGATAGTAACTTCTCTGAAGACAAAGTGTATGACATCTTGAACTTCAAACTACATGTTTTATAGGCTTACAGGTCTTCTTAACTGTAACATTAGTATTAGAAGTTATTGCTTCAATAACCAACAAAATTATGTATATGTTAAGCATTATATATTTATTTCAAAATATAAAAATTATGTTATTCATTTTTAGATTATTTTAAATATGCAGGTAGCATAAAATACACATGCTCATTTTTAGAAAATAAGCAATTAGTAATTAATTTAGTATTCAACTCAATGCATGGCTGTACTGTAATTGAAATATCTTTATACAGTTCTCAAGGTTTTTGAATTTGTGGGATACACATTGATTTTTATTGCTAGCCTATATATTTTTATTTTCATCCCATAAATAAATTTCCTGAAACTAATTAAGGTGAACTTAAATAGTTGCATTGTTTTTTTACAACTTTGTAAGAATCCACTTGCTTTCAGGAAACATGTTTTAATGATAATTTTTGTATTTTATTTAAATATCTATGTCAATCTTTTCCTGAATAGAATACTGATATTATAGATGCTGATAATATCCTCTAATCAGCCTGTGAATGTTCACATGAAGCTTCCTTCTAGCAGTGAACCTCTGTTTCCTTTTAGAATTGAAGCCAATTTTAGTTCCCCTGAGAGCCAGGTGGCTCTTCAGCTGCTGGAAAAGGGTAGAAATCAAGAGAGAGATGCTCTCAGCCAGAGCCTCTGGGGAAAAACAATTTCCCAACATTTTTCCGTCTGGAGCAGAATTCAGGGATTAGCCATAGTAATCCTTGTCATACTCTCAGACTATGTTCAAGCTTATTGGTCTCCAAGGACATTTAAGGGAAAAAATGGTGTACTAAGCACTGTTATTCAAGACAGGCAAGCTTATGAACAAAGCCCGAAAATAAACCCCGTGCCTGTCTAGGACAGGCAGGGCAATATCAAGTTGTCTAAGCCCCTTCTAATTAATAAATACAACAAGTTTTAATACACCATCGCTTATAAAAAATATGCTGGTAGGCTTCCATTGTGTGATACAGGCCAAGGGCAAACAGGAAACCACTGGAGTCATAAAGAAATAACAGTAGAGACAATGAAATAGGCAGACTCGTCATTAGCCAAAGGCAGTTTCTAATTGACAAAGTAGAGAAGAGAACTGGAGAATTTTAGTGAATACAACAGAAAGATTGAGGGGGTATAGGGTTATAATGTTCTATATTAAAAAGTAAATCATGAGAAAAGTGTACATAATGTCCTGAAATAATGAATGGTCACTAATTTGGCTTGACTGGTATCTTTGTATAAGAGAACATAACAAGTTTTTAAGAAATGGGCAACCTGTAGAAAACTCGAATTCTTTAAGCATCAGGGAAACAAGGTATATCCCCAAGAACAGAGAAAATATACACAGAGGAAGAGATAAATTGTATTTTCCCATCTCAGATGAGGAGTTCCCTGACTTACAAGCTTCATGGAGATACCAATTTTGAGGACAACATTGGTAGACTGGGTATAGGCAAATATTGGCAATGCTCTAAAGACTGATAGGGAGGATGAGAAATTGAAAATGGTTGAAGGCAAACAGAGGTATGAGTCAAATCAGTAAAGAGATGGCAAAGATAACATGGCAAACCCTGAAGCAGACATGTGCATATAGACAAGCATAAATGTATATGCAAATTGGTACCTTTTTCAAGCACCAATCTGATCTTTGCCAATCCAAATCAAATCCAAAATGAAAGGTGGAATTATCATAATAAAGGCTGTGGGTTCAACAAAATAACTTCCAAGACATTTCCTAAAATGTAAAGCATTGAGAGAATAAGGAATAGCTAACACTCTTACATTCTCAGAGTGACAAGAATGTGGTTTTAGAATACAACTTTAATTCATAAAAATAGTAAAATAATTATGACAGTAAAGTGCTATCTCCATACTGCTGTGATTCCAGGCAAGAATATTTTTATGATAGTAATTTATTGGAGGCCAGATGCCAAATTTTGGATATTACACATCATTATTGATTTTGAATGAATGGGAGCTCATTATTGTGGCAAAATGTGTATGTTTGTGTGTGCTTGTGTAATCATAACAAATAATTCACATTGTATTTTGATTGTATGGAAGCTGATGTTAAAATCACAGTGTATGTGTGCACGTGTGTGTGTAACTTCTTTTATACATTGAGCTTAAGAACAGAAGATGTTATTTCGACTATGATTGTAGAAATAAAATGTTAATATATTGAAGACAAGGGACCATCAAGCAATTGCAGGAGAGTCAATCTCTCTGCTGCCTGACTTAGCAGAACATTTCTTGAAGCATAATCAATCACTCACATGAAAAACATTTTACATAGTTTAAACATGAAAGAAGAAGACTTGCACAGTCGCACAGTTGGGAGAAAGGCTGTGTGGCTTCGAAGCTTAAAATTTGATTATTTTTAGAAAAGAAAGTTTGTCAGTTGCAGTTAAAGAGATTTCAGGGACCAAGACCTGAGGCAGAACAACTAGAGAGTTGTGCTGTGATCCTGAGTAACAAGGTGTTTGCTGATTGAACCAGAATGTTTTCTGCAAGCCTTGCCTCAGTACTTGACACTTCATAGAAGGATATAGCCTTTGGCATAAACAAATGGCTTTCTTCCTTCCTAAAACAGGCTGCCGTCTATCTAACCAAAGGGCAGCTTTTATTTATTTTTTTTTCAAATTTACCAAAACATCATTCACATGTTAACTTGAGTCCCAGGTCTCTCACTAACCTGATGCTTGCCAATTATACCACAGTTGCTGGCCAACAGGTCCCTACTATCTGCCTGTTTCTGATTTTTCAGCATTGTGTCATTTTCATGCGGCTGCTACAGATAGAAATCATGTCTTCATCCATCCATAGCGAGCACTTTACTTAAGGCATTTAAGGTTTCATTGGGGAGATACTCATAAAGAAAGGAATCAAACACTGAATCCAAAGGAAAGCGATGCTCACTACTGTTTAGAAGCAGAGATCCTGCTTTCTTTTGAAGAAGTTGATTTGGGGTTGAAACATGAAATTCTCACTTCCTTTTTCTTTCCCTGACCTACAGAGTAATTACGATGTCAGATGACTTGTTGTGATATGATAGAAAACGTCCTTTCTGCTTGAGTGCAGCTAACAGCTATTTTAAATATTCAAATCATGCTTGCCATCAAAACTATTTGTGCCCGTAGAAGTACTAATTAATAGATTAATGAGATTTGCTCCTTTGAATGCATGCACTCTGTTCTGAAAAAAAAAAAGCCAGAGTTTTTTTCATCAAGAATTATACAAAAATTTGCCCAAGTCTGTGACTGCTGGTCACCATAGCAACTGTGAAAATGATCCAACAGACAACTACAAGGAACACTTGTTTAAACACTTGCTAAGTGTCAGGCATCTCATGTATTTACAATAATGTCATGTATTTGTCAAAATTGTCATCACAGTGTCAACATGAAGATTATACTTGTGTTCTGAGGATAAAAATGAAATATGGAAATGTATTATTTGTCTAAAATACCTTGGTTATTAAAAATTCCTTTCGCAAATAAAACCCCTAGCACCATCCAGGAGAAGCCTTACTTTAAATTATTGGTCAGGGGAGTCCAGAAGACTTTCTAAACAATATAGACTGTTGATTTATTAATTGCACTCTATTTTTAATTGGATTAGTTAGTTTGATGATAAATAGGTTCTTGAATTCTTTATACATATTTTGGATGTTAACTTTCTGTCGAATGTGGTGAAAATCTTTTTCCCATTGAGATTCGATCTTACACCTGTCAGAATGGCAAAGATCAAAACCACAAACGACAGCTCATGCTGACCAGGATGTGGTACAAAGGGAAAACTCCTTCTTGCTGGTGGGAGTGCAAATGCGTACCGCCACTCTGGAAATCATGAGGCAGTTGCTCGGAAAATTGGTATTTGATCTTCCTCAAGATTCAACCATACCAATCCGTGTTGTTGGTTGTTTTTTACTCTTTGAACTCTTTACTTTTGTGGGGGGCCTGCTTCCCAGACCCCAAATCATGACACAGAGGCTTATTATTTCTTTTTCTCCATTATTATTATATAATAATAATAATAATAATAATAATAATAAAATTTCCATCTCCTCTCCTCCTCCCAATTCTCTCCCCCTCCCCCTCCATTTCCAGTCCAAAGAGCTGTAAGGATTCCCTGCCTTGTGGGAAGTCCAAGTTCCTCCCCCTTCCATAGAGGTCTAGGAAGCTGAGCATCCACACACACTAGGTTCCCACACAGCCTGGTGGGAATGCAAACTTGTGCAACCACTTTGGAAATCAGTGTGGCGGTTTCTCAGAAAATCCGGCTTATTGTTTCTTATCAATGCCCAGCCTTAGCTTCACTTGTTTCTAGCTAGCTTTTCTTAACTTAAATTATGCCATCTACCTTTTGCCTCTGGGCTTTTTCTTTTCCTTACTTCTGTAATCTTTCACTCTTACTCTGCAGCTTAGTTGCATGGCTGGCCCATAGCATTCTCCATTCCATGTTCACCTGCTCCTGCAAGATTTTGCCTTCTGTTTTTTATTAAATTAAATATTTTATTAAAATAAATGAATATTGTGAACAAGTTAAAATATTCTATTTCATTCTCGCTGTCTGCCAGCCTCGCTTATCTTTTGTCCCTTCTAGCTATTGGCCATTCAGCTCCTATTAGACCTTCAGATGTTTTAGACAGGCCAAGTAATACAGGTTCATAGAGTTAACCAAATGCGATATAAAACAATGCAACACATATTCTCATCATTAAACCACTGTTCAACCACATTAAAAAAGTAACAAATCTTAAGATATTATTCTGTAACAATTCCTGGACATACATGCAAAGAATGTTCCATCATACTTCAAGAGCACTTGCTCAGCTATGTTTATAGCAGCATTATTTGTAATAGTCAGAAACCAGAAACAACATAGATTCACCCTCACCAAAGAATGGACAAAGTGTGGTGCACTTAAACAATGGAGTATTATTTAACTGTTTAAAAGCAAAAGGATGGGACTAGCAAAAAGGTAATCTGAGTGTGATAACCCCAAATGAAAAAGAGAAACATGCTATAGCACTCACTTATAAGTGGATATCAGCTGTAAAGTTAATGATAATCATGCTATGGTACACAGATTCAGCATGAATCTCCCTAGGAAGGGAATATAATAGATATCTTGGGTGGACTCAGGCTGGGTAGAGATGGGAACATGAGGAATAAGATGGGGAGGTGGAGGGAGAGAATATTGGGAGAGATGACTGGAATTGGGGGCATATGGGGATTGAAGTAAAAACCCATTGCATTGGAAACGCCATGAAACCTACAAGAGTGACCCTATCTAAGACTCCTAGTAAAGGGGACTTGGAGCCTAAACTGGCCATCTTCAGTAATAAGGCAAGGCCTCAAGTGGAGAAACTGGGCACTAACCCGTCCACAAAACCTTCGATTCACAGATTCCTTCCTGCAAGAAAGGCTGGTATTGGAGCCTAGCATCATCTTCATTAGAGAGACAAGAGAGATTTCATTCAATAAACGATGGTAGCAGATACAGAGTCTCACAGCCACATATTAGGTGGAGCTCAGAGAGTCCTGTCTGTGGAGAAAGGGGAAGATGGACTGTGGAGCCAGAAGGGTCAAGGACAACACAAGAACAAGGCCCACAGAATCATTGACTGGCGCTCACGTGCGCTCACAGATACGAGCAGCCTCTGTGTGTCTGACCGAAGTCCTTTGCATATATTTTATGCTTGTCTAGCTTGTTGCTCTTGTGGGATTCCTAACAGTGATAGTGAGGCGCTGTGTCTGAATCTTTTTCCTGCCTGTGGGACTGTTTTCCTCCTACTTGGTTGCCTTATCCAACATTGAAGGGAGAATATGTGCCCGGTCTTTTGCAGCTTGTTTTGCCATATTTAGTTGATGTCTCTAGAAGTCCTGTTCTTTTCTGAGAGGAAATGGAAAGTAAGTGGATATTGGGAAAATGGGAAGTGGGTGAGAAATGCGAGAGAGAAGGGAAACTGCAATAGGGATATAATATGAGAGAGGAATAAATAAAAAATAAAAAAGCAATACCAACAGAATCATATGGCCACATGATTTTGAAAGAGAAATAATTCTAACAACACTAATATGTACATACTGAGTTGGGAGGAGGAATTGGGGGTTATTATGATCAAAATATATTTCCTGAAATTTTGAAAGGAGTGAAAGAATATTGCCTGCTAAAATAGTAGTATTTTCACAGTAGGACCTAACACCTCAGCCATGCAATTTTGTCAGTATAGTCATGCATATCCTTCCATAGAGTGGGCTTCAAGTCCAATCAGAGAGTGATAGGTTATTCCTCTGACAGTTTTGTCACTATTGAATTAGTAGGTGTATTTTGCCTGGCAAGTTGGTGTGGTCATTCTGAGGGTTCTCAGCTGTTTGAAACTGTTAGTGTGTGTTTAACAGCATGTATACCTATGAATTTAAGTTCTAGCTTTATTTCCCTGTTAGTAATGTAAGTGCGTTATTGTTTTTACTTCTGCACAGTGGCTATGCCTTAATCTACTACTATCTCAGCCAGCATTTGCAACTCTGCAGGTACATCTCTGCTTATTTAGCAGTGACCTGGAGGTTCAGGCCAGGAACTGAAGTGAATTCTGCTCCTGCAGTTACTGGCCCTGTCACTGCTGATAAAGATATATTCAACTAAATCTCTGTCATTCTAATTATGAATAAGACCTGAGACTCCAAGGCTGGGGTGAAAACCTGTGAGCTCAGAGAAGCTAAGCAGCAAATAGCTAAACTTCTTTTCCTGCTAGCCCCCAAGGAAGACACATGCTTCTACTTTGCCAAACCACAAAAGGCTGTGCCACTCCAAACCATACCTTACTACTTCCTGTCTCTCTCTATCTTTTCCAGATGCCCTCTGATCTTCTATGATTACTTTCTGTCACTAGTTTTTAATGCAATCTCCTGACTCAAGGTTACATTTACCTATTTAACACAATTCAGGGGTCACAATGTGATCTAATATCCCTCAACAGTATGCGATGTCATCAGCAACAGACTCTTATCATTTAATTCTGATGTGCATCCAAGAGCAGTGACAAGAAGCTATTTTGCTTTTATAGCTGACAATGAGGTTTTCCTGACCAATTACTCATAAAAAGATGATCTTTATTTGGCATATGGATATTTGATCAATGACCTTGGCTTTTGGCAATAGCAATATTCTGTCATACTGGATATATTCTCTCTAACTCCTACTTAAAAACATTTTTTAATTGGCTTATTAAATATTAGAATTCAATGATTTTTTAAATTTACTTCTCATTTTGGTAGTTTTTTTCTGTCCTGAAATGAAATGGTCAGCATTTTACAGAAATACTTTATAAATGCTCTCAGACATATATAAAGATATCTTCATTAGTAGTCCTTACTACACTATTTACACTGTGAAAATAGGAATGAGAATACACACATATTCATGTACACAAATTTCCATAACTGAATATAAAACAATACTTATTTTATATTGTAGAGTGAGCTTGTATTTTAGAATATTCACACACATGAACAGAAAAAAAACTGAAGGAGAAAAAATATTTGTATATACTAATCATATTAATTTCTTCTGAAAAGTAGTTATTATTTTATCTTGAATGGAAGACTATCATTCTTATTAAATATTTTATGAATATATTGTTCATAAAATACTAGCCAATGTTCTAATACTGGGAATAGCAGTATCTTTTACTTTTTTGTCTGCTCTTAGGATCCTTTTTCCCTTACTACGTTGCCCTACTCAGCATTGTTATGAGGGTTTGTGCCTAGAAGAATTGTATAGAGTTAAGGAGAATCTCAGCTTGCGGATTAGAAGAACTGCAATAATGGATTATTCACAATTCATAATGTTTATAGGGAAACAGGATTAAATTAAGTAGATTTTTTTTATTTCAAGTAGAAAAGTAGTGAGAAGTAGCCCTTTTTCCTCTACTGGATATTAGTCGACTTAGTACTGTATGTGTGTGTGTGTGTATACATGTGCATTGATATGTTATGAAAGTACTGTGCTAATATTGTCTTTATGTCTTTGTAAAATATGCAATGAGAACACAACGGAAAGGATCTAAAACTAGGTTCATATGTATGATTTTGTTAGGTTAATTTGTAACTACATATTCTCAGTAGGAGAAGTCTAGTGTGTTTGTAGGTTTCTTAACAATGGGTAATAATCAACATAAAAAAGCATGGGGCATTATGGATGGTTGAATATAGATGCAAAAATAAATCAAGATATTCTAAGAAAATGTTCTTATATAATGTTTCTTCTCATTTGTTACACAGTGCAATTTAGCCTGTTATTACACCTGAGATCAGTATAGTTCCCAGCCTTGGCCTTTTACAGATGCTTTGCTCATAGAATGGTTAACATCCTTCCTGGCCACTAATCCACAGTATCAGTATCATCTCTCTTGCTACACTCAGACTTGGTTTTTCCACATACTAATAAATGTTTCTGATGCAAAATTTGAGTTATTCTCAATTATTACTTGAGAATTACTGACAGGGGACATGCAAGAAAATGGAATGAAAAAATAAAAAGGCATGAATAAAATAAAATATTGTATAATTTACAATTCAATACAAAGTGAAATTCATAGTGCTAGAATGCTTATCCTCTATTTTATGACCCAAATTACTCTACATCCAATTCTGCATAGAAATATTAATTATATTGAAATTTATAAAAATACATAATAAAAACATCCTTACAGATGAGATTAGTGTATTTTGGCAAGAGAACAAAGAGCAGTAGTTTGGGTAATTGAGATTTAGAAATCACAAGTTTCAAAAAGTTTACTTTTATAACCTTTATTTAGATTATTTGCAGTAAATCAATCTAGTGATAGCCATATACTTGCATATACTTAAGTGTATATGTGTATATATANATATTCCGTTGAGTAAGTGTATTTGAAAATAAACTTATTTTAACACTATTGGAGTCCACTATTTCCTATATCTACCCAAAATAAACTTTTATATATTAAGTCAATTCATATTTAGGATTCTTTCCCTTTGTTTATAATTGCAATGCATCATCATACTTGTGGTAATAACCATCTTGGTCCATTTGTGTTGTTATATTAAATTACTGGGCCTTTGTAACAAGTAAAGGAACGATCTTACAATTTTGAGGTTGAATACAAGATTATTTGGCTCTGACATATAATGCTCTGCTAAGCACTACCTGTAAATTGTTGTACAATGATGGAGAGGTTTCGGGGTTGAGGAATGAGCATATTTTTAAATATCAAGTCTCTCAGGGAAAGAACTAAGGTCCCACAAGGGACACTTTGGTTCCTTAAGACAGGGACTACCCCAGTGACTTATTGTCATCACAGTACACTTCTATTCCTGAAAGTCAACTCGTGTCTCAGCATTACCACATGGGGACCAAGCTTCCAGAACATGAACCTCTGGAGGATGTCCTCTAATTGGAGAGGAATCATGGCAACCATGTCTTCTTCCTTCTAATACTGTTTCTAATTCTTTTTAAACAAGTAAAAGGGTAAGTTTTTATAATGTTCCAAATTATTTTGATAATTGTATAAACTGTCAAGTCATTTTGAAAATAACACAAAATGTGATACAATTCAGTACTACAGTTTACCATAGTCCAATTAAATATACATCATTACACAGAATACTACATATTTCCCGAGTCAGAGGTTAGTAAAATATGACAGAAGAGAAATTAAAAGAAGATGAATAGAGCAGTACTTTCAAATGACGTTACTGTTCTCCCTGGAAGAGTGTCTCTGAAATGATTAAGGTATTTAGACATTAGAACACGTGACAGAAATACTGATTATTAGTCTGTTATATACACTGTAAATAATTGCAAGTATATCATTTACAAACTTTAGGTTCAAGGGAACACTGAAAACTTTTCAGGTATTAAACTGCCATTTGCTTTGCTTATGATCCTTAATCCATTAGGTACCTTGTTCTGTGTGATATGCTTAAGTGTCCTTAGTCCTCTTTTTATTTCCCCTACAGTTTTAAAAGCCAAACAGCCTCTTTGTGTGTGTCCCCTGTTGCACAGCAACAAAGGGCATCAGATGGGTGATGGTTTTACGGCACGACTTTCTCAGTCCTTGATTTAGATCAGACCAAATATCTTGGGAGCTTCATTCTGGACACCTGCCAGGGTTCAAGATTCCATATCCCAACGTTCACCCTGGAGACATAATCTTGTAGATGATATGGTTTTAATAACACAATCTTACAATTCACATGATAGCTGGTTTGTACATGAGGTTTTACATGGTGAATCTGAGGAATAGTCCATTGAACAAAAATCTCCAAGTTATGAAACTTTCTTCTTTTCTTTGTTTCTTTGTTCTGACAATTTTTCTTAAATGTTAGTTAGCTTTCACCTTATACAAAATGACACTCAGGAATTAGTGAGTGAGTTATTTGCTTTTGCTGTAACCAAATACCATATAACAACTTACGAGGGATTTTTTTTTTTTGCCTCAGAGTTTGAGGTTATACAGTCCTTTATGGAAAAGACAGCATGTTGTTAGTGCCAGAAGAGAGCTGCGAACACCATGATCAAAATCAGAAAGTCAAAAAGTACTGTCTATTGCCCTGGCCTAGTTGGGATGTGAGTCTGAATGACATTCTTCAAGGCTGGTCTTCAGTGGTCTGCTTTGTCCAGGAGAACTTTATAGTTTCCCAAAGTTTCAACAACTTCTTTAGCACCACCAACAGGGAAGGATCAAGTTTCTAAATACATGAACATAGAAGATAATATTTCAAATTAAAAAAAAAGAAATAGAAGACTGAAGTCCCAAATAGTATCCATTGCAACCTCCTCACTTGAAGCAAATATTCTCTCAATATATGTTGTATTCTACAAATACTTCCATTCAGGGAAAGAATTTTGTAGGCATGCAGACCCATAATAAGTGCTACACATTGTTTGAACATCTGAGCAAAGATTGTGGGCACTAGTATATTTTATCTTTTCCTATTTATGATTACATTTTTAAATTCTAAATTTAAGAAGTCTCAAATTATTCAAACTAGCTTCTCACTTTCATTTAAAGGCTGATGTAAGTCAATGGTTTGAATTTTATGGTACAGATGAATTTTTTGTTTTCCGTTGGCCTTTTGTCCAGTAAATAAACATAATGTGTAGGTCTTTCCACTGCCATCAAATTAATATGTAGCTTGCCTTGTATTATTTCATGCTTTCTATATTTACACTCTAGTGCAATTTTTTGTGTGTATGCAAATTTCACAGACAGACAAGCCTTAGAATTCCTGTATGGAACTGAAAAGCTCATGATAAAAATACCTTACGTGAATAAATATGTTTTGTCCTTTTCTAGGTTTTAACTAGCTCAAATTAAACTTATATTTGTTATTTCTATGTGTGACAAAGGATTATTTATATATTTTTAGTCTTCTGAAATTCACACACACACACACCCCACACACAAAACCATTGCAATAAGAGAATAAATAAAGAATGAAATAACCCAAGGCAAACTACATATTAAATTGATGGCAGTGGAGAGGTCTGCTCAATACATTCATTTACAGGACAAAGTTTTGGCTTGAATATATTTAATTTTCTTTTCTTTTTATTTATTTTAAATTGTGTGTGTGTGCACGCGCACGCATGTGTATGTATTAAAACAGCCTTGCATGTGTGTGGGTGGGCCAGAGGAAAATCTTGGGTATCATCTATGTCATTATTTGTTTTATTATTTGAAAAAAAGAAAAGAAAAAAGGACCTCTCATTAACCTGGAGCTCATTGGAATCCATCAAGCCCCATCATCCTTTCTCCATGCCATGCCCCAAATTAACCAAGTTCCATGTGTATGTGACATCATGCAGGGCCATTTCCATGACTGCTGGTTACTTTGATTTTCATCATTGTACACTGAAAACTCAGGACCATGAAACCTATGCCCACCCAATGATTTTTTTTTATTTTTTTATTAAAAATTTCCACCTCTTCCCCTCCTCCCATTTACCTCCCATCCCCCTTCCCCTCCCCCTCTCTCTCCAATCCAGAGATCAGTCAGACAGAGTTCCTTGCCCTGTGGGAAGTCCAAGGTCCTCCCCCCTCCATCCAGGTCT
>LOEQ01006636.1:128216-141449 GCA_001685075.1 Bramus lutescens | reverse complement strand
AGAGAGAGAGAGAGAGAGAGAGAGAGAGAAATTAGAAGCTACCCAAATGCCTCTGTTAATGAAATGGTTAAAGAAAATTCGATATTGCCACACAGTGGAATATCATACAGATCTACAGCTAATCCCAACATCAAAACTACAGATGGATATCTCAAATAAGTTTAGCATCAAACCAGACAAAATATGAACGAACCCTATTAACATGAAGTATAAAAATGATCTGCGTTGTCCCAAGTCAGGAGACTGCCACCAGGAGGCTGGGGGCTAAAGGAAATTCAGTGGTCTTCATGTCGGTAGAAGTTACGTGTGACGGTTGCCTTCAAGGGCATGGAGTTCTGCTCGCCCCTGTCTCTGAGTCTGGTGCCCTGCCTATCCTCGTTAGCGTTCTTCTCCATTAAATTAGCTGGACAGAAGGCAATTTCTGCATATGTAACTGTTCGCTTTCCTTTCAGTATGCACATTTACAACTATATTTTATTGAGGCTCTGCAAATACCTGCATCTACTGACTTATTTCTGAGCCTTTCTCTCTCCAGGTAACTCCCAGCTTTCTGACAGTTTTTCTGGCACAGATTCTATGCTCTTCCTTATGACCATTCTCTGTTATTTACAGTGATGTGCTGCCTCCTCCTACTCTGCCATCATCAGATAAAGGAGAAGAGGAAACATCAGTCAAAACAGAAATGGTAAATTTTCTTTCCACTGGGGTAGAATTGGAGGCCACTGTATTTCTGGCGTAACAAGGTTCGCTGGGGCCGAGGATGGAGCTCAGCTGGTAGAGTCTTAACTAGCAGTCATGAAGCCCTGTATAAACCAGGCATGGCAGCTTCCTTCTGGGATCTCAGCACTTGAGAGGTAGAAGCAGGAGGACCGGAAGCTCAACATCATCTTTGCTATATACTGAGTTCGAGGCTAGGTTGGGAATACACAAGACCCTGTCTCAAACAATCAAGCAAACAAACAACAAAAATAACAAAAAGCCTAATTCACTGAGAATAGGAGTTGATGTGGGATGTAATCCCTAGCACACGTGAGGATGGAACCAGAGGATCGCAAGTGTAAAGCCAGATTCCGTCTCAATAACAAAAAAAAGATTTCAATGGTGCCTTGGGATCTCTTGTGTGTCATCAGATTATATAGCTTGATACCACTATATATTAAGCTTATTAAGTACTATTGTTTACTCTCACTTCATATTCATCAAACATATTCATGTCTACAACTTCGGCTTCTCCAGGCTCTCTTTCAGGCATAGAGTTCTGATCCATGGAAAACCTACTTTAAATTGATAGGCAGATATTCTTTTGGTTTCTATTTTTACATCATTTTCCATGTATGAAAGATGCCAAAGCTATCAAGCTTCTAGATTTTCAGGTGGAGCTATGGTGCTGTGCCTGCTTTGGCCCCACCTGGACCACCCTGGGACACTCACTGATTCAGCAGCCAAGAAGTTCTCTGTGACTTGCCCAGCAAACAGCCGGCCAGTCATTTTAACACATATTATTGAGTACAAGGAGGATTTTCTTTGGAGGCAAATGTGGACAACTGCCACAGGAAGAGTGTTTTCATCACCCTCCTGTTTCCACAAAGCGGGAATGTCAGTGNCATGCTACGGCAGCAGCTGCCAAGGAAAGCCACACCTTCTCCTACCACTACTGTCTACCACAATATAGGAAGCAAAGGGTGGCATGTCAAAACTGCTCTCCGAAGTGATTCTTGCTTTGTTTGCTTTGCTTTTTCTTTTTCTATATACCCGTTGGGTAATTTCCACGGAACACTGACACAGCCCATCTTCACTCCTAACTAAAGGTCTCCACCAAAGAAGTCACCTTTGTCAGTGTCCAGGGGCTCTGAGAAGCCTGGGTGCGTAGGCAGCTGTCCTCTGCGGCTGCAGAGAGAGCAAGGCCGGCTGAGCAAACGAGGGCCTACTGCGCTCTGGCAGAGCCGGGCTGGGGAGCCACATCATTGCCATAAACACACTGTGGTGAACCACCTCTCCAGCTCTGTTTATTTTTGTACATATACCTGGCCATTAGGTTCAACAAACGTTTATTCAACATCTGTGCTATATCGAACCATAGCTGAGGCCAAGGGCAATGAGAGGAAATGCTCGTTTACAGCTTTTCAAATCCCAAAGCCCTGTTCAGCTATGTCACTCGAGGCAGCCTTGCAAAAATCAAATGCAGGGCCAGTGTATCACACAGCTGCATGGCCAGAACCTGAAGGCTGAGCTCTGAAGATCACAGAGCCAAGAAACAGCACTTGGGACCCAAATCCAGGGATTTCATTCTTTAGTAGTCATTTTAACCATACCACCCTACTGTTAGACGCTGCTATTTGGCACTGACTACAGGGTGTTTTCTGACCCAGGGTGCATGCAATGAGAGACACGTCTTCCTTGGTTTATAATTCTTTGTTAATGTCACAGAGACAAGGAATCTTGAGGTTACTTAATTCCTTCTGTTATCATTTGTTCGAAATGGGATCGCATGTAGCCCAGGCTAACCTCAAACGTGCCATGTAGCTGAGGCTAGTTTTAAACCACAGACCCTCTTGTGTCCGCCTCCCAAGAACTGGAATTACAGGCGTGTATCACTATGCCCTGCATCATCGCTTAGTTCCGAAATACTTTTTTACCCTTGATTTCGTAATAGTTTCTCCCAAATTATATTTTTACTTACATATACTTCCTTTTGTTGAGTGAGATATTTTGTCAACAAAACAAGTAAGAACTAAAGTCCTGCATTATTCTGGGGCACTTCAGCTCTTGGTCACAGAGTTGCATTCTCTATACTGCATCATTGCCGATATTTATTTCTAATCTCACTACAGATTCCTAGAAGAGAGCAACCACATTATAGTTCTGGGAGTGGGGCCAAGACTAACAATATTTGCTGAATGGAATTTAAATCATGGTTGGCCCTGCTACTCCCTAAATGGGAAACATTAGCACTAATGGTTAAGCTTGAAACTCGAGTAAGAAAGACCAGGGTAAAAGAGGAGGTACATACCTCTCTGATCTTGGGTCACCAGCTAAGCCCCCATAGCTCCTGTTAGAAAATGGGGGTTTTAAGAACCACTGCCTAGGGTCCTTGTAGCGGTTCAGGGAGTAGCGCAGAACAGTGTGAATGAAGCATTGTCTAGACTGCGTGCACTTGCTATGGCCACTTCCTGTGGTCTTTCCAGAGGCCCTTCTCCTAGGGAATGTGATGTTACATTTCATTACTACAAACTCAAAGGTCAGAGTTCCACAACCAATTATCCATGGAGCATCGCCCACAAAGGCCTGCTTGCTGAAAATAACTGGCGGAGCATTGTGGTCATGCTGGCTGTGGAACAGCGAGGTCTCTCTTCTCGCTCAATGCTATCTTATTTCACTTGTGGTAATGCGAGCTAGTGAATGGTGTTTGCTTCAAATTAGATGTTACTTTAAATAATCACACCTGCCTTTATAAAGTGATGATAATTAATGCTATAGGAAATCCTCAAACGTGGGAGCTTTAAATGTTACCAATGTGTATCAGAATGAAAACAATGACTCCAGATTTGAGGATATAACAGCATTTAGGAATTCAATGAGATGATCCCTCCAGGCTAGTGATGAGCAAAATGAATTACCCCCCTGCCATTAATGCCTCAGACCCTAGATAATCATAATACTTCCGGACATTGTTTCAGTACACTGAGATTTTTTTAAATGTAGTTTCCTTTTTCTTTTTTTTTTTGGTGTGTGCATGTTTTATTTTTGTGCATGTTCTTACAGTGTGTTTACCCGTGCATGCATTTGTGGAGACCAGAGGTGGATACTAAATGTCTCCTCAGTAGCTCTCTACCTTATTTTTTGAAACTGGCTCTCTGACTGAGTCCAGAGCTTGCAGTTCCCCTAGACTGGGTGGTCAGTGAACCCCCTGGGATCCACTATGTTTGGGGAGTACTCGGGTGACAGGCATGTGGCTCTAGTTCTGTATGAGGTTCTGCACATTTGAACTCATGTCCTCACGCCTGAGCTGTGAACATTTTATCCACTGAGCCAGCCCTACAAGTTTTTAGAAGAAAATTCTTGCTGGTGTATTTCATCCCTAAGGCTCAATTTGAAAAATAAAAGAAAAAGGGCAAAGAAAAAGGGCATAGTGATGCACGCCTATAAACTTAGCAACTGGCCAATTTGGGTTGCATAGCAACAAAAGAAGAAGGAAGAGAAGGAGCAAGAGGAAGAGGAAGGGGAGTAACAGGAGAAGGAAAAGGGGAGGAGCAAGAGGAAGGGGAGGAGCAGGAGAAGGAAAAGGGGAGGAGCAAGAGGAAGGGGAGGAGCAGAAGGAAAAGGGGAGGAGCAAGAGGAAGGGGAGGAGCAGGAGAAGGAAAAGGGGAGGAGCAAGAGGAAGGGGAGGAGCAGAAGGAAAGAAAGGGGAGGGGAGCAGGAGGAAGAAAGAGGGGAGAAGTCTTTCTATCAATGCATAATTGTGGCAAAGAAGAAAATCATGTTACAGACTTCAGGTTTCTCACTCCAGCAGATTTATTCTTTGAGCAGAAACCTTAATTTACCAGCGAGATTATGAATGGCATTCTCTGATTCGCCTCCTCTACCTTCTAATCCTTCACGGGATTCACAGTAATTTCATGATTAGGGAAAAGGTCCTTAATTATTATTATTATTTTCATTTTTTATTGGAAAACAAATGGTGGCTTGGGGGCAGGGGAGCATGTGAACCTCCCAAAGACTGGATGACAGATGTGCCTTGGGAGGCAGCTCACAACTTTTTGCAGTGAAATTCAACCAAGGATGCTATGTCCCGACCTGGACCTGGGAATGCAGACTAATGATCAGAATCTGCATCCACTGTGTGCCTCACTTCCATCACACTGGTGTGCCTGTCAGGTCATTTATACAGCACTATAATTCTCACACTAGTGTGCCCGGCACATTGTATGTGCTTAGTGTGTATCTGCCAAATAAACAACTGTAGTGCCAAGAGAGGTGACAGCTGTTGCCCTCCCCCAAGACAGGGGCTGTTTCACTGCCTGCTTGAGAAGCATGGGGGGGGATCTGAAGTGGGTGATTAACTGCGAATCAGCACTAACCAGAAAATCTAGCCAGCAAGAACATTCTGTTGTATTTTTCTCATAATAAAAGAATTATAGAATAATAGAACATGCAGATAAGTAAAGAAAAGTTGTCTTTTAAGAACCACTGATGATGTAGGAATATAACTTGTTTACATAATCTACAATCCATATTCATACCTACATATATTTATTTTAACAAGACTCAGAATTGTACCATTTTGTAATTTTGATGTCAGCAAATATTACCCTTTTATTATTCCACATTATCTTAAATAGCAATAAAGCAGGGCTTCTTAACCTTTTCCACTGGTGACCCATTTTTGCCCTATACAATTTTACAAAATGATAGATATAGGTATGTATGTGTGTATTAAGATAGGTATACAAACTGAAAACATGCTGAAATAAATTTTTTATTTTAAAATAATTTTTAGTGGGGGATGGAGAAATGGCTCAGAGGTTAAGAGCACTGTCTGCTCTTTCAGAGGTCCTGAGTTCAATTCCCAGAAACCACATAGTGGCTCACAACCATCTATTATAAAATCTGGTGTCCTCTTCTGGCGTGCTGGCATACATGCAGGCAAAATATTGTATGCATAATAAATAAATCTTTAAAAAAATTTTAGTGTATATTTTTACTCTTTATTTATTTATTAAATAATAATTTACTATTATTGGAGATGAAAGCAAACTTTCATTGCATTAAGATGAATGTGGCTTATTTTTACAGAAAGCATTAAATCCTAGGGCTAGAGGGATGGATCACTGGTAAAGACTATGTGATGCTCTTGCAGAGGACCAGAGATCAATGGTCAGTTCCCAGTACTCAGGTTGGATGGCTCACAACCGCCTGTAACTCTATAACCAGGAGATCCAGTGTCCTCTTCTGGCCTCCAAGGGTACTTGCTCTCTCACATACATGTACTTGAATGTGCACACACACACACACACGCACATGTGTACTTTAAAAAATAAATGAATCTTCAAATCATGGCAGGTATTTGATGTTGAAGGACACAGCATTGTCAATGTTTTTTTCTGAGTTGACTGATATTTTGATTTTTATAATCACCAATGATAATAACTACGTAACACATAAATATATAACACAAAATGGCAAAAGTATGTTTAGGCTATTTCAGAAATTGTATCACACTCCTAAGTCAATTTTTGCTTAATAATTTTTTTAATAAAACACTAGTCAGCAGTTCAAACAATAATATTTAAAGACAAACTAACACAACATAATCCAAACACACTAACTCAATTATCTTTAAGCTGAAGAACAATGGTAGAATATTAAATGTTTTCATTTTCCATAATTAGACCATTATATTTCTATAGAAGCAGAAAACCTTGTATAACAGTAAAAACACTGCAATTCATAGCATACTATAGTCCTTAGTCTCAGCTGAGGTATCTTGGGCAGCATTCATCAGTGCTGCATGGCATGTATGCGTGTTGTATGTTCAGAACCAAGGCTGCAGTGACGTCACATGATACAACACAGGAAAGCACTGGCAGATAACTGTCAGATTCACTACAGTTAATTCTTAATTAACTTTTGGTTGTTAAATGTTCAGAAACTCTTACTGTTGCCATTTTTTTCCAATCCTGACATTCAGTTACTCACCCTCAGTCACAACCACAATAAATATAGTGTGACACCAGATTTATGCATGCTAATTTTGTTTACCCACATGCCTGCCACGTTAGAAAAGATGCTGCAATGAGCATGTGCTATGCAACCAGAGCTGAATACCTAAGACAAGTCTGGTGATGCACCTGTACCCCAACACTCAGAAGGCTGGGGCAGGAGGATCTGAGGTTGGAGGCCTGTGTGGGCTACATAGTGAGATCCCCACCAGCATGAGCTAGACTAGACTTTGTTTCAAAAAAAGAGGGGAAAAAACCTTCAATTAACTCACCAAATAAATAATTTAAAAAATTGAATACTTGATAAAGCAATCTGTCATTTGTAAAGGACCATACTTATGTGGCTTTTGTGGAAGAAGCCAGAGACAGACACCAACCACTTCAGAGCCCAAGAAGGCTGTGTGCTCAGTGCAATAATCACCAACCCACATGAAAAATTATGCCTGGACCTGTCCCAGTTAGTCAGTACCTGCTGTTTACCCAGTCAGTGTCCCCGGCCTGAGCAATGGAGGTCACACTGGATAAAGTTTGGAAGTTTGAAGAGCCTTTAGAGGAAAGCACTTGTCACAATCAAGTACTAATCGTTCGGGATTTGGGGTAAGTTATGGGGATGCTGCTGAAGACTTGATCTTGGAGTTCTGAACCTCATAGTACTATTAGAGGTCTATCGTCACACAGGGGTCTAAGACTTTTAGAGTTCAAGACTCTGGAAAAATGGGATTGTACCCTCTCATCTTTTATTGTTCAAGTAGAGCTAAGTAGGGGATTTCTACAGGCTGGATCCAGTGCCACTCAAACCTTGAAAGGAGGGAGTAAGTGAGTGAGGTCATACAAAGAAGGCTACCAACTGTAGGATCCCATTTATGGACTTAGCCAGAAAAGGTAACTCCCTAGAGATGGAAAGTGAGACAGTGCTTGAAAGGGCAGGGAGAGTATAGCAGCTAGCAGCTACTTTTTTTGTTATGAAAAATCCCTCCCAGGAAGTACTAACGGAGGGTCTTTGGCTTACAGTTCAAGGCTTCACAGTCCATCATGTTGGGGAAGCACCTGGCAGGAGTGTGAGGTGTCTGGTCAGACTACAGAGAAAGTCAGGAAGCAGACAGTGGCAGGCAGGGGGGTCCAGGCTGTGAAAGCGCCAGGTCCTCCAGCTAAGCTCTACAACCAGGTCTGCACCCAGCAGGGGACCAGCTGGTCAAACACATGAGCCCTGGGGAAACATTTTCACATTTAAACTTCAACAGCGAGGACTGGGTAGGACTATTTAATGGGTATTGGCTTAGACAGTGATGCTCGGTGTATATTACTGTAAAAATACTGAAATATGAACTTACAATTTAGTTTAGGACAAGCTAAATTGTATGTTAAAATGTCTAAAATGGTGAGTTTTCTCTACATTGATTAACAACAACATGGAACGAGGATGAAGCCGAGTGTGTGGATACTGCTTCAGAGGTGTCCATCCTGGGCTCTCCCTGGGGAGGGGAACCATTTCCAGTCAACTAGAGGCTGCTTCCAGAAGAGCAAACTGTAGATTGAAACATGCCTCCTGGAATCCATTGTAGTTCGAATTCTAAGTGGTCAGCTATCAGGAGGTGAAAGCTGAAGGATCAGAAAAGCAGAGCAGCCAGCCACTAGGTTCTTACCTCTACCAACACTCAGAGCAAATGGGCCATCCTATCCTCAGAGTGCATCCTCAGACTGCATCTCAGACTGCACTGCTCCTCAGACTGCATTGAGCTCCTGTCTCCCCACCGTCCTACATTCCTCTTTCTTCCCAGCCATATCACTCCTGTCTCCGCCTCCCTAGTACTGGGATTAAAGGCATGGCATCCCTAGTGCTGGGATCACCTTTGTGTGAGCTCAGTTTCTCTTTTAGACTGACCAATTTCATGTAGCCCAGGGTGGCCTTGAACTAACAGAACTCAATCTATCCCCCCTGAGTCTTGGGATTAAAGGTGTGTGCCACCACTGCCTGGTCTCTAATGGCTCAACTCTGCACTCTGATCTTCAGGCAAACTTTATTTGTTAAAACACAAACAAAATATCACTACAACCCATCAACCCACACATGAACTGAGCTGGAGTTTGAGTCTGTCCTGAATATAATCTCCAATAGTGAGGGACGCGGGGCAGAGTGCTGCCTCCCTTGCAGATGTTGGGCGACTTATACCAACCAGTTAAGACCAGAAAAGGATGCAAAAGGTGGGGGCACTTCTGGGGCTGGTGGGCAAAACCATGCATTTCCTACAGGTAGACACTTGGGTAAAACCTCTGTAACAGCAGAGAAGCAGAGGTTAGGGATAAAAAGGGTATTAGAGAAGCTGGCTGGCCAGCTGAGGGCAAGGGCAGGGCTTGGAGCCAGTTCTGGCAGATGAGCTGGCTCTCCCCAAGACCTCTCTTGGGGGAATGGAGGACAGGCGTGGTTCTTATTTCTAACGCAGTCAATTATAACAGGCTTGACCATGGGGGAAACTGATTTCCAAAACGACTCCACCTGTCCCAGAAAGGGGCCACCTGTGGACAGGGAGCCAGATAAGAAGAAGCCAAGGCAAACGGCAGTTCTATCTCTGTAGCTACGGAAGTAGTTGGCTCTCACCATGGCAAAACTGCAAACTGATCATGGAAGCATGAAAACAGAACGCACAGACTAAGTAATGGCCAGCAGACCCCAGCAGGGTCCAAGGCCAGCAGCACCTGCAAGGCCCACAGCACCAACAGCTGTCAGGGCGAACTGCCAACAGTCAAGGTCAACAGTGCACAAAGATGAACAGGGGGCTTCATAGCTGGACCACTGCCCCCAGGAGAGCATCAGGGGAGCGGCGTGTGGTCAGCTCCCTTCTTGGACCAGGGACATGCACAGAGTGCGGGCCGCCATTGGCTCAACTTGTGAAATGCTCAGAGAATGAACCAATCACAAAAGAAATGCCTTCCGCCTTCCTTTAGTTTCAGCCATCCTATAGAAAGGCCCTGGACAAACAGTTCAGTGGGTTTCTCCCTCTCTTGGATCCTCTCCTGAGCTCTGCTTTCGGCCATGGAGTTTAATCGTCTTCTTTAAGCTGTATCTCTATAATAAAATGTTCCCTTCCATGCGCACCTTTCTTGTCTGTGAATTTCTTTCCCAAGTTTGTGGGACAGGACCCAAAGCGGAGCCTCTGACTCATGAAGTTCTGTGTGACCCTTGGTGTCCAGTGCCCTCACCTAATATGAGAACCCTTGCTCTCAGAAACACCCCCTTTCCCGTTCCGCTATTATGAGTGCTACCTGGTAGTGAGGACTCCATGAGCAAAAGAACAGAGTGCCACGGGTGTGTGAGTAAGTAAATGTGCGTGTAAACACACACATACATGCGTGTGCACACATGAGAGAGAGACCCACACATGTAGACACACGAGAGAATGGGAAAGAGACAGAGACAGAGAGACAGAGACAAGGAGGGAGTTGGGAGAGAGAGAGATTTCACTGGATCACAGAAAATGTGCTAGAATCAAAGGGAATGAAGGCGAGGACATGAAAACTCCATACAGGAGAGAAAGCCCTACTGAATGGCAGTTACTAGCAAAGATGACTAACTGCGATAGCTAATCTTGCTTGTCAACTTCACTGGATCTGGAACAAACTAAAAGGCAAGCTTGCTGGGCAAACCTGTGAGGAATTTTCTTGATCAGGTTTCTGAGATGAGAAGACCCAGCCTGCATGTGGGCAGCACCTCCGCACAGCAGCTCAGATGGAGGAGATCTGGAGGCCAAAAGGCTTTGCTTTTTGCCTGCTAGCTGGCAAGATCATCTACCCCACTACTGCCATGTTTCGGTTTCTAATACCAGAATGCAACTTCTTCAGGCTTCCAACATGGGCTGAAGAACCCACCCAACAGTGGAACAGGGAATCCTCTAAGACTCCAGCATCACAGACAGCACAGCCACCTGGTTCTATGTCTCCCCAGTGTGAAGACTGCCAGTGATGGTCCTACCTAGACAGCAGTATAAGGCAAGGTAGTGAATCTCCATTTAATATATATATTCATTGTATTGGTTCCAGAGAAGTCGGATAGACTCCTGCCATAATAATTTCTTGCTTTTGATCTCTAATTCTTTAAGCTTTTTAACATAACCTGAGAAATTGGAAACCACAGAGCTTGAAGAACCTGGGACCTTGTCTCAACCACCACCTCCAGCTAGGAGAGGCTTCAGAAGCCAGAAAGACGCTCCACCATCACACCCATCTCAGCGCACTAGATTCAAAATCAAGCCGTGTCAAAGGCACTTCCTACTATCCACTGGAGTCATTCTCAAACCGTCAGAAACACCAGCAGATAATACCGCGTGGACGAGACCAGAGGAACACCCGTCTGTCCTATTTTAAGGCGCCGAGACGGCACCCGGCCATCTGTCTTGGTACTCATTCCAAGTTGGAGGAAGAAACTTCTCTGTTCTGTTCAATTTAAACTCCTCAAGACCATTTGAACACATTCCATTTTCAAACAGTATGGAGTGCAGCTGTTTATCATTGGGTTATGGGGCAGTGTCATGCTTCGGGTTGAGGTGGACATTGAGTGAGGTGTGCAAACACAGCTCGGTCTGGCACAGAAGAGCAGGCGCGCGCCTTCGCTGGGTGCATTAGGACTAGGTCAGTCACAAGGGACACAGGCACGGTGCAGAACAGTTTACGCCAAACAAAGGGGGGAACAGTAGAGAATACAGTTAAACAGGAAAGGAGAGCACTAGGAGACTTTGAAGTGTTTCTCAGGCTCCTCTATGTTTCTCCCTCTACTTTCAGACAAGCTTTATGAAGTGTAAAGGGTAAGAAGGAAGAGACAGACTATGGCCATCTAGAACGGGCTCCAGATTTTACCTACACCAACCAAGTGTCACACAGCGTGACCATGACAGAGGATACCGTGGCCTTCATAGAATGCTCCTTAGAGTGGAGAGGGGGTGCTATGTTTTGGATATGATTTGAGTCTGTATCCCATCCCCCCTAAATTCATTCAATAGAAGCCTGACCATGTGTGGCAATGTAAGAGTGCTGGGACTTTTAGGGGGTGGGGCCTAATGCCAAGTCATTAATTCACGGAGGCTCGCCCTTGGAAGGGACTGAAGCAGGTTTCAAGGGACCACAGATGCTAAAGGTGTTATAAAAAGCCCAAACTTGGCTCCTGAACCTCTCTGGCACACTGCTCCACTTCCTCTCTCACCTTGCTACCTTTCCATCCACCAGGCTGTGAGCGCCATGGGAGCCCACGCAGAGGCAGAACTGACCTAGGACATGAGCCTCTGTAACTGTGAGCTCAGTTACATTTCTCTGGAGAAGAAAAGCCGGTTTGGGTATTCTGTTAGAGCAACAGAAAATGGACTAATATGGTGGGGATCTATTAGAAGATAAAGATTAAAGAATGCCTGAAAAATAAGTTACCTTCCACAAAATAAGGCCACACCTTTTGCCATCGTTCAAGTCAGCTTTCTCGTCTCCATGCTAGTAAATACGCCCCTTTCACAATTCTCTTGTTTCTGACATACGTGGGTGGCTCAAAGATCAGGTTGCAAACAGCCTTGCCTAGGAGTCTGCGTGCAACTACTTTACGCTGTGGAGTGATGACATGATACTTCTGCCAGTTGCCTCCAACTACAACATAACTTCAGCTATTTTTTTAAAAACATCCAATTTAGATCATTCTGCGCTAAGCACAGGCTATTTCCTTCCAATAGGATGTTAGCAAACTACTGCAAAACCTGGTCACTTATTGGCACTCCTTTGATGACCTGATTCCACTTCTAGGTTACATTCAACTTTGTGACCATGAAGGCTTCAAACCCAAGTTTCTTTGAGAAGCCAGGGGGTAAGGTCTAACAGAAAAGCTTAACCTATTTCTCTGGGGGCGTGAAGAATGCACTCTTGGAGCGCACTAGGCTGGGCGCCTGTGGTAAAGTTGATCTTCAGTGAAAGAGAAAACAGCTTGAACCAAGTTGCTCTCGCTTGGACACACTTGGATACACATTGCTATTCCAGAACCAGTTCATAGACAGGTTAACACAACACACTTGTACGGGTCCACCAGATCCATGCCAAAAACTCACTCAGGGAGTTTCCACTAAATTTAAGGTTACCTGGTGTGGGGTGTGGGGAAGGTGAGGTAATCATTTAGTTTTAAGGACTATTAGCAGTTATACGCTCTGACCCCACTGCCTCCCAAATTTTGTCGGCCTTTCATTGGTTCCCTATCCCTTCTACTGTAGCTGGCATGGTTTTTTTTTAGGGACAGTAATATATTTATTTTAATCCGTGTACAGCGGCCAAATGGATCATTTGGCTCTGTCAAATCCCGTCGTTTAAGACTTAAACAAAAATGGATTTTTAATCGAAAAGCTCACCAGCCTCAAGCTCTACCTCATTTTCACATGGCCTTGTCCAGCTTACGCCTTCTCAGCATGCTAGCTCAGTCTACTGGAGCCTGGTGGTTGCAGGGCCTCTAGGGGACAAGTCCTTCTGCGTAGCCACCCCTACCGGATTAATCCTAGTC
>LOEQ01006636.1:95398-108557 GCA_001685075.1 Bramus lutescens | reverse complement strand
CTATCAAAAGGCTAAGGCAGTTTCTTTATTAACCAATGAAAGTAACACATAGACAAATGACCCTCCTACATCACTCTATCTTGAAAAACAAAAAAAGAACACTCAACAATCATTTGTTCTCAGCATCTTAATGAGCTGCAAATGCCTGCATTAACACTGTTGTTTGTTGCGAAGACAAATTTCTTTGATCAAGGCTTATCAAAGCACTAATATATGCACAAATTAGGAGGCAGTTTGGCAGCATGTTAATTTAGCAAAACATAAGTAATAGATTTACCCTTTATGTCTATGACCTCTCCAATCTTTATCCTTTGACCAGGACTACATTACTGGACATGAGCACCGTCCTTGAGAGATTAAGCTTCAGAGCCAATCGGACATCAGTTGGTTACATCCTTAATAGTGTAACCATTATTGCACCAGTAGGCGTATCTTTCTTGTATAGTTGGTATTGTAGTATACAAGGACCTTGCAAGTCTTACTACTTTCTGAGCCTTATAAATTTCATGCTCTCCCTGAGGCTTAAAATTTTTGCTTACTTTTTTAGTTTTATAAGCCTCCTCTATGAGGTAATGTTTCACTTTGGAGGAACTAGGTATATAACACTCTGGGCTCAACTTTCACCAAGACACACACACACACACACACACACACACACATGCGCACGCGCAAAGTCAGTACCTAATACCATCCAGCCATCCAGGATCTGAATAGCAGAGCAATAAAGTACTGCTAAGAATGACTTCCGTTAGCCCCAGTTAATTGCAGAGTCTGTTTCTCTGCTTCCATTATTGCCAAGAGTCATGTCATGCCTGTGTGTTGGATATTAAAGACCTATTTCCAGATGGGAAATTTACTGGGGGTTCTATAACAGAGCTGTACTAGCAGCTGATCATGATGGGACCTGATTTCCTGTCCCTCACAGTAAAGCCTGCGCTTCTTGGCGTGTCATGCGGTCCTCCAGTGGTCAGTATAAGGCCACTTACCATGGGCATCTAGATGGCTTAGCTGCACATTTTAATAATTGCAATAGAAGAACTATGAATGTTTGACATTCCTTTTGGGAATCTTTTGCCTGGATATATTTGCATCAGTACCACAGATGGCAAAGTGATTCTTGGTCTTCCTCATTAGCCATCTCAGGGATGCTCATGCCAGCCACTAAAAAGACCTCTCCAGGGGACTGGGGAGATAATTAGGAGCACTGGCAGCATTTCTGGCCTGAGTTCAATTCCCAGCATCCACATGGTGGCTCACAACCATCTAGAAAGGAATCTGGTACCTTCTTCTGGTGTGCAGGCAAACAGAACAGGCAGAACACTGTATGCATAATAAATAAATAAATCTTTCCAGACCCAAATCTGACATTTCTAAGAGCATGTCCTATACATATTAGGTCTGGTAGCACCTTGATACCTGGGCCACAAAGGGAGACACTGAGCCATTTTACTCGCCTGCTCTTGTCTATGCACATAGTTACAGTAAGATTAATGTCTTCATGGTTCTTAATGCTTATATTCATTCAACTTCTAGAAACTCCCAGACATATTTATAGGCCAGTTGCATTGGTAACTGAGTGTTTTTAATAAATATTTATATGTGTGTTTGTATGTGTGCGTGTGTATATGTGTATTTGTATGCATGTGTGTGTTTATGTGTGTGCTTTTGCAGTGCTGAGAAGAAAACCCAAGGCCTCACTCATGTTAGAGAAGCGTTGCAACCCTGAGATATTTCTCCAGCACCCAACACAATATGTTTGAAGTCAGGAGCTATGTTATCATCTTTCCAGCAGTCACAGAATTTATGTTCATTCCTAATACCCACCTATATTTTCTTGTATTGTTTAAGTTCTCATGGAAAAACATACCATTGTGCAAGCCATCTCCTGATATGGTCAGTGGGAGCGAGGCAGGCCATTTGGAAGGGTCTCAACAAGAATGAGACTGAGACAAATTTATTTCAGGCAATCAGGCTTTTTATGCACTTATCAAAATAGAATACAACACGGTTGCCAGGATATAGTGGTGGCTGCAAGCTAGACAGGGCATATAAGATTAATGTCTAAGGACTAATTGTTCTGCCAAGCTTCTACATGCTGTGCCAACTGCTGTGGCATGCAGAATCACACAGAAAGCCTGTGTGTTTCACTACCTGAGGAGTGTCTTGGTTTCTCCAGAACGGAAAGGCAAACAGTGCTGCAGGAGCCCTGGACTCAAACCTCAGAGACCATGACATGCGCCTAGACCAGGCCAACTCCTGATTCCCTGCACCATTAAATTCAGCAGCAAATACTGAATCTGCCCTTTTCTTTATTTTATATCTTCTCATGAATCCATCTCTCTCCCTCCACCCTTTCCTTCCTTGCTCCACTCTCTTGCTTCCTCTTTTATTGTCTCTCTTTTTTTTTCAATGATTAAAGACAGTTTTTATAATACTTTTAGTGCTCGAAAACTCTGGAGAATTTTGATTTCTTCTTGCACAAGCTTTAATACTTCCCTCATAAGTTGATACATTCTTTGTTATCCAAGTTTGGAATCCGCTAATACATTTTATTCATAGTCTAATAACAAGTTTCTTTCACCATTCGGCTCAATTTCTAACATTCCGTTCAAACCACTACCATCAGTCAGTCCTTTCCTCACGGTGCTGAGCCAGCAGGAATGACCTCTGTTTGTCCTTGGGCTGCTCCCATTTTAATAAAAGTCTCTTGGAGGGAGATGATCCCCCCAACCACCCAACCTTCATGTTCTCAATCCTAAATGTTATATTTTGTTCTAAAAGAGTCCAATACACTGCTCAACTTACACTCAAAGTCATGCTAGGTAATAGTTAATATCTCTGTCAAAAATAATCATGCATTTCCCATCTAGGTCTTTTAGTACCCAAGACTTTTTAAAATGTCATTATCTTGGTGAACTTCCTTTGGTATACTAGAATACCTGATTGATGTAGGCCTCACCATGTAATGTTCCGATCACTGTAGGCCTGGAGTTTAACCCAGATGCTCCTGTTTTCTAGCCAGGACTCTAAAAAGACTTTAGAAATAATAGGGAAACTTATATTAATTCACCCTGTCCCAGTTTCCAAGACAAATAGAAAGTTAAAAAAAATCCATGTTTAGTTATTAGGCAATCCATGTGATTCATACCACCCATTACCTCATTTCCTGCAGAGAAACTTCGAACACAGAGCTACTTATTTGGAGGTAAGTAAGAAGAAACACTCATTTCCTGCAGTATTTGAATTCCACACTGTGCTTCCACACATCAGACCATATTTTAAAGAGTTATCACTTTCTCTGGAGACAAAAGTACCTTGTAGCATTTTGTTTTCATTTAATTTTCATTTTACTTATTTATTTATTTAGGTTTTTCAAGACAGGGTTTCTTTGTAGCTTTGGAGCCTGTCCTGGCATTTGCTCTGTTGACCAGGCTGGTCTCGATGTCACGGAGATCCACCTTTCATCCCAGCAACTCCCAAGTGCTGGGATGAAAGGTGTGCACCACCACCACCCAGTTTTTTTTCATTTAATTTTTAAACGTTAAATGTATTGTGCAGTCACATACACATACGCACTCGCACACCTGCGCGCGCGCACACACACACACGCACACACACACACACACACACAAGTCAGAGGACAGCTCTAGGAGTCAGTTCCCTCCTCCCATCATGTGGATCCTAGGACTTGGGCTCAGGTCTTCTGGCTCAGTGGCAAATCCCTTGACCTGCTGAACCATCTCGCTGACCTTCGTTTCCCTTTCCTTGTTAACTTCGGTACTCTTTCCCTAAATTTTTCTGTTGTTATTATAGTTGTCTAATACTTATTAGTTAAGTCATTTTCACCCGTGTATGATTATTTTTGAACAGCAAATGGATCCAGAATGCACTGTTCCCAAATATGGGATCAAACAATATCGAAAGAGCAGGGGAAAGGTCACTGACTCTCCTCAGTCTGGGGACCTTATCTGAAAGTTCTGTCCCACTCCTTGTCTCTGAAGACACAGGGGCGAGGAGAATCTAAATGATGTGTTTCTCTAAGTTATTCTTTCATCAGTGAAAAACTTGGGAGTCAGATATTGGGATACAAACTAAATAGATCAAGAAAGCAGTGGAGAAACGAAGGGCTGACTCGTTCCACCTCCCAGATCGAGAAAGACCCTCGAAATCTCCCTAAGCCCCTCCCTCTCTCTTGCTGTACCCCTTTATCTGTTCTCCAAAATCTCGCTGGCTAATTCTGGTCAGCCAGTCATGGACTCAATCCTCTGACTTAAGGTCTACCTTTATTAGCTGTCTCGGATTGTCAGTGCGAATGACTATCCCACAACAATTGGCTTTGTTAAGTCCCTCAGCTGACCATCATCCGATCCCAGCCATTGCTTCCTCATGCTTCTCTGTAACTAGCGACCCCTTTCTCAAGACTGGGCCGTAACCGACAAAGGCTTACCTTTTGGTCTTTACTTCTGAAGGCTCTTCTGTAAGAGAAAACATATCAAATACATTTTCCTCTATCTCTTTCTCTCCTTCCCTCACCCTTATCCTATCCCCTTAAATTTTCTTTAGAGGTTTTATTTTTATTGCATGCTTATGTGAAATGAGAATCCAGAAAAGTCTAACAATTTATGAAGGAGTGCAATGGCCACTGCTGGTCCAGCTGCTGCTGGGCATCATTCTCCCAAGGGTGATGAAGACTAACTGCAGGGCTTGCTCCAGTTCCGGTCACCCTAGAGAAAGCAGGTGACTCTGCTCCTCTATTTTATCCAGTCACATCTCCAGAAAAACCACACCCATGGCAAGTTACCCCCAAAAGTCATGGCTAAATAGATAGAACTCCCACAACATTTATGAAGTTGCATGTCTGTACCTGTGTCTGAACACCAGCTGTGTGCAGTGCCACTGGAGACCAGAAGAGGGCACTGGATCCCTTGGAACTGGAGTCACAGACAGTTGTGAGCCACCATGGATGGTAGGAATTAAACCCAGGTCCTCTGTGAAAACCAACCAGTACCAAGGCACTGAGCAGACTTTCTGCCCCCTTTTATTTCTTGGCAGTGCTAAGCGACCATCCCAGAACCTTGTTACCACAAGATAAGCACTCTACCACTGCCTGTACCCGTGGCCCTGCTCTTCTGGTGTTAATCTAACTGTCCTCTCTTATGAGGACATTTTTCACCTCTTATAGAGCATGTTTGCATGACAGTTTTCATCCCTTACAAAGCATATATTAGACCCTAACAGAACAAACCAAAATGGAATCACTTGTGCTAAAATTCCATTAAGGTGAAACTGCTTAACTTGCTCAGAAATGGGGAAGAGGGAAGAGAGAGAGAGAGAAATGGGGGTGAGGGTAAGAGAGAGAGGGAGAGAGAAAGAGGGGGGAGAGGGAAGGGAGAGTGGGAGAAAGAAAGAGAAAGAGAGCATGTGCAAGAGAGTGCTAAATCCCCCAGCAGACCTTGTAGTAAGGAAGTCCCTCTCCTTTCTCTTAGAAGGAAAGTAATTTTGACACAACCCCTGTTTTTCCCCTTCTCACTGCTTCTTTAGTCTTCTGTCTGTGGGAAACTCCCAATCTTCCCCTGGTCCCCAGGGTTTCCCGTTTATGACTGGTTTTTTGCTGAAAGTTAAGTTTATTTTGTCTTAAGTTTTTTTTTCTTTTCTCTTAAACAGCATGAATATAGAGTTAAATATGAAGTAGTTGCTTTGGTTAGATACTACAGTAACTAATGAGTTTCTTTAAAAACATTTCTAGGTCAATCTATATTTCAGTTATTTTCCTATCAGGATGCTAAAATGATACATCTTTACCATGAGATTGTGTCTCCCAGTAATATTAGAACTACACCCAGAAAGTCTCATCAACATGGCTGCCCAAACATGAGCTAAACAAGGAAGACCACCAATGAACACGCCAAATTGGGTGGGGAAAAGCCCATGAGGCCTCAACTCCACACAAAGAACTAAAGGTAAAGAAAGCAGGAAAGTTGGTCCTCCCCAGGGAAGAGCACACCGATTGGTTGTCCAGCCTTGAAAGAAAAAATACAAGTGACTTTATAGGGATTCAACAGGTTATATTAAGGAATATATCTGTTTATACAAATGCATATATGCATACAATAACAATCGATGAATAGAGGCTGTGAATTAGAAGGAGAGTGGGGAGGGGAATGTGGGAGGGTGTGGAAGGAAATTAGTAAAGGGAGAAATATAATTAAATTATAATCTCAGAAAAGCTAAAAGCTAGGCCTTAAAATGCGGTCTGTCTGACCCCTTCAGCTCCTTGTCCCAGTGTCTCTCCAGAATTCTTTTGGCATTGCTGTCTTTGGAGGGGGGGTAGTCCTTTGAGACGCTGTGATCTGACACTTCATAAACATTTCTTCTCTACTTAACTCCCTGCAGTGTGTTAGGCTAAAGTACTGGAATCAGGTGCAGAGCTAGGTCTCATCCTGAGAAAGCCATGTTGGACGGTGCAGCTGGTGAGCATCACAATGAGCAGTCTCTATACTGGTTTACAGACAGCTTCTCCACTGCTAATTCCATAAGTTCCTTAGTTTTTAAAAAGCCCACTCCAGTCTTACCTACACAAGGCTCCTGAAGAAGGTTCTCTCTGTCAAACTGACTAATCTTCTTAAGAGAGGAATGGTGGTGCTTTTATGTAACCCCAGCATTTGGGAGGTGGAGAGGAAGATGGGGAGTCCCAGGCTAGCATTGCTATAGTGAGTTCTAGACTAGCTTGGAATTTGTAGTGAGGCCCTGTCTCAAAACAAAAACTAAAACAAACTCTTGAATATTTTACATTGGTCATTAATCCCATTTGTGTGAAGCCACCTTTGAACTCATTCATGGATTTAAACGTGAAAGCAACATTTTGAAAATATCTCCCAGTTCTGATTCACTTCCTCCTTCAGAGCCATTTCTAAGCAGGGCAAGACTATAGTTCAAATCTGCATCTGAAGATTGTCCCTCTGGTGGTAATGCTGACATTGGTCTGCATGGAAGAAGGCAGGGGAAAAAAAATAAGAAAATCAATTAGGGGGGCTGACAAATTGCCCAGGGCAACAAGAGATCTCAACTTGGGAAAAGTTCTTAGTTTTTAATATTTAATAGTTGAATCATTTAGACCCACATAAAAGCAATCATAAGTATATGCAAAGGCACTGTAGGAGAATAAAGAAGGGTGTATCCAGAATGAAGGATGCTGGACACCAGAAAATGTTCTATAAGGATGCAGCATCCCAGATGAGCGTGAAAGATAAGACTAGAAGCAAAGCAGCATGGCGAGAAAGGGTCAGGTTTCAGATGGAGGGGGTGCCATGGTTACAGGTGAGAGGCTGGATAGACCACAGTGCATCTGCTGATTTGTAAGAGTTTGCCTTCACCAGAACTATAGCTGAATATGGCTGGATACATCTTTATCCACAGAGTAGGCCACCAAGTAATACCTATCTTAGTTTGGGTTTCTATTACTATGATCAAACACCCTGGACCAAAGCAGCTTGGAGAACAAGGGATTATTTCATTTTACAGCTTGTAGTCCATCAGCCAGGGAAGTTGGGCTGGGACTCAGGGAGCGAGGGGGGTGAAGGGAGCTGATTCAGAAGCTGTGGAGTTGTACTGATTATACTGACTTTCTTTTCATGACTTACTCATCCTGTTTCCTTACAGCACCTAGGACTACCAGCCCAGGGGTGGCACTGCCCTCAGGGAGCTGGGCCCTCCCACACAATTCATCAGCCAAGAAAATGCACCACAGGCTTCCCTATGGGCATGGTTTCAATTGATGTCCCCCCCTCCCCAAACGGCTCTATCATGTGTCAAGTTGGCAGAAAACCGGCCAGCACAACACCCCACATCATTTTAGACTTAACTTGAAAGCCATGGAGTCCTATGGTGGAAGTCAGCAATCTAGAAAGAGGCTTCTAGTCGCTGTAAAAGAAATGGAATATCCAGGGATGAAGGCTTGAACTGGGCGTGGTAACAAGGGAGGGAACTTGGATGTGTACCGGAGAAGCCCTGAGATGCCGGAATTGACCAGATCAGTGTCTGACCATGTGGAAGGAGCTGGAAGACCAGAATGGCCGTCTGGCTTCTTGGGTGAGCCACACAGTAAAGCATGGTGCTATTTTCCCAAATGAGAATACGTTTGAGAGAGAAAAGTGAGTTTTATGCTAGATATGTTGCACTTGGACAGCCTGCGAGGCATCATTGAGGAAATGTCCAGTCCATAGCCAATTGAAGACGCCTGGAGCTTGGAAGAAAAGGCTGCAGTAGAGATGAGGATCTCTGCCCTCGGCACTCGGCACGCAGGTAGGCCCAATTCCTAGGTGGAGGCAACAGTAAATCAGAGCATATGTAACAGAAGAGAAAAGGAAAATAGTGGAGACGTTCATATTTAAGCAGATGGAAAGCCAGAAAAGGAGGATGAAATCGGTAAAGGGGAAACCCAGGGTGTTCCACAGAAGCTCCACCTCAGCCCTGCCTCCTCCTACTCCAAACCCTGCCCCCTCTCTGAAAGCTTGCCAAGCGGCANTTCCCCCGCCCCCCAGCGGCTCAAGACCGTGCCCACAGGGTGTTTAAGCTCCAGTCAGTAGACCTGCTTTGGGATTTCTTCCTCACCCGAGAAGGCATTGCTTAGATTAGACCCGGTTCCTTACTTTTAATTAGGCTCGATTTGGCTTACTGGCTCACGTCGGCAGAGAAACCCACTACCAGGGATTCAAAAATATCACAGAGCTGGAGAATAGAACCTTTGAAGATAAAGGAGAGGAAGGCAGAATTCAGCGGCCTAGAAGGTTCCCTAGACCTAGGAGCAGGCGACCTTGGCAAAGTAATTAAGTGGAGGAGGAAGCCAGACAGCGGTAGACTGAGGAATGCTCCAGAAGAAGACAGTATGAACACGGCCTTTGGAATTTCTGCTGGCTGAAAGGAAGACCAAGACAGAGCCCCACTACTGAGGATGCAGAGGGCCCCCACCTCTGAGGATGCAGAAGGCCCCCACCTCTGAGGATGTAGCGGGCCCGAGGGCCACTGATGGTTAGGTTGGTTGGGCACAGCTAATGTTAGAGTCGTTGAAAATTAGCAACCTTCTTGTAAAATCCACAGCCAGCAGGCAGAAGCATTGGTAGCCAACATGGCCTCTGCCTTTTCTCCCTAATGCAAGGAGGGGTTGGCTTTTCATCCTTGCTGACGTTCAGCCTCACAGTTTGTTCCAGACTGGCTGATTTAGAAAGCAAGGAAAGAGGGATAGAATCCAGGGAAAATGCAGAATTCACCACACCTAGATGTTTAAATATTTCAGGAATTCCACAGACAATCACACCTGGTCAAACAAGTTTACTTGGTCAAAGGATTAACAAAAGGGACTTTGGGGGAGGAAGTGATTTTCAGGCAAGTAGGCACACAGTCATTAAATCTGTCTGTAAGAAAAGAAATGGCTGAATGTCTCAGAGTGGGGAAGTCAGTAGAGGAGGGTATGAAGGCCTGCCCCCGTGCACATGCGCATGTGCAGTGGAGTGAAGACAGGGCCTGAGAGAAAACAGGAAGAGCCTGGAGAGTGGGTGGGTCCGGATCCGGCGATTCTGAAGACTGAGCAGCACCGAGGAATTTGCCTGAAAATTACAACCAGCCGAGGGGGTCATTGAATAGAAGTCTGGAGATGTAGTGGGAGGCCTAGAGCAGCAGGTTTCAACCTGTGGGCCGCGACCCTCAAAGACCATCAGAAACTAGGCGTTTACATTATGATTCATAACAGTAGCAAAATTACATTTATGGAGTAGCAACGAAAATAATGTTATAGTTGGGGGTCACCACGACATGAAGTGTTGCAGCTTTAGGAAGTTCGAGAAGCCCTGGCCTAGAGGAAGTGATTGCGTCATCGCAGCTGCGGTTGGGAAACAAAGGAAAGAGAATTAAAATGTGTAAAGGTCTTTCCCTGAGATTTCTTCAGTCTCAGCAGTAGGTACAGAAGCTGAGAAAGTGGCCCCAGAAAGTGGCCCCAGGGCAGGTCTGGGAGGGTCTAGGTGTTATCATTTTGCTGACCTTTCCTGTCACCTGGGTACCCTGTCCCTTTAAGAGACAAGCTCCGCTCCCCTAATATTCCCTCCACCCAAGCCTGCCTGCCTGCCTAGGCAAGCTGATCTCCTGCCTTCTCTCCATTTCCACCCCCAACCCCCACCCCGTCCCTCTTCTGAAGAGGTAACTACTGCCTCCCCTTCTCTCCCTCCCCGCTTCACTCCATAATCCCCTTACTCTTTAAATAAACTCTTTACCCAAGCTCCGCATGGCGTATCTGTCTGTCTCCCATCGACCTGGGGATGTGCCCACACTGGAGAATGGCAGACTCTGGCATCGTGGCTAAAGGGTGGCTAAAGGAAGCTAGTTCAGTGAAGTCAAAGGAGCTGTGAGGCCTGGGCATTTGCAGTAACATCCACGTAGATACAGAAGACACTTAGTATCATGATAGGACTTCAAAATGACAGGGCTGTATGAGTCAGGAAAAGCAACACTTGCTGCTGTAACTAGAACCCCCCAAAATGGTTTCCCATTGTTGACATTTGTTTCTCATGCTCGTCACTGTCCGACTTGGGTTGGCCGCTGAGTGCCAGGCAGACAAACACTCAAGAGTTTGAGCCTCCGTCTTTACAGGAGACCACCATCTTGTTTCAAAGATGACCGTAAAACAACGACTTGAGGAAAGAAAATACCAACTCAGGATATGGACACAAACATTTAAATAAAATACCAGCAGTAAAAAAGAAAGAAAGAAAAAATCCTACAGCGTGACCCAGCTGTGTTTACTCTAGGAGGGAAAGGAAAGGTTGTGCCTATGTGCGCCTGGCGAGCAGGATGGAATGGAAACATTTACTTTGCTCAACGCTCTGCAGCTCTCCCAAACACCCGTATATCACAAAGTCAGAAATGCCGGCCTTACACTTCACCAACCAGCAATGAGATAAATCTCAGTGACATTCTGTAAATTGAAATGCTCATTGTGGGCGTGAGGAATTTCTGAGCAAACAGCCCTCCTCCACCACCTTCCGTGCTGGGGATGTTTAGACAAGAAGTCTAAGGCATGCTGTGGTTTCTCCGTGCAGACCTTCTCTCCCGGTTGGAAAAGGTGAGCGGTGAAGGTATGAAAAGGACATGCATGCAATGGTGGAGCCTTAACAGACTGGGGATGTGCATGCTTAGAGCTGAGGCAATCCCCTAAGGATCCAGAGGAGGGGGCTGGAGAGCATCGCACACTTTCAAACCTGAAAGCCACTGTCAAAGTTCCAGCACTCGACTTCTATGAGACTGTGTGACCCATCCCAGGCTTCCGTAGCAGAACTGGAGTTTATGTCCTAGAGTCTGAAATCCCCAGTTCCGACACAGAGACCTTTACAGTTATACCCCACCCACCGCCCCACCCCCTGCATGCGTGCAACTTTCATTCTTCTTGGTCCTTTCCCGGGGTCTTGAGTGTTAGAGATTGAAAGCAACCAGATCTTTTCTCAGGGGAATTTAGCAAAAGTGGATTAAAGAGCTTCCCAAGGTTAACTCACTGGTAGGACTGTGCGTCTTTCCTTAGTTCCGTTTGCTGGTGATCAAATGAAGGTTCAGAACACTGCAGACTCTCACATTTCCTTTTAACTTGCCAGTCAGCCATGACCCCT
Source organism: Bramus lutescens (assembly GCA_001685075.1). NCBI lineage: Eukaryota > Metazoa > Chordata > Mammalia > Rodentia > Cricetidae > Bramus > Bramus lutescens. Next base: position 96,909 of record LOEQ01006636.1, on the reverse strand, counting down.
GGACGCTGCGGAACACATAAGACTCTCGCAAAGAGACGAAAGGTAGTTTATCTTGCAGCAATAGTTGTCAGAATATCATTTTTTTTTTAAAAAAAAGTTCTCCAACACTTAATATCCAACAAACACTACAGGCAAATTGACAGATGATTCTTGTATGGGCAAAGGGTTGGCTTGAGAGGAGGTTTGGCTGGAGTCTTCCAGGGCAGGCTGTGATCATATTTGTTCTTTGCATTTCTGAGAGAAGGGGCTGCATTATGTCATTACATTGTACGTAACAGCGGACATGCTGTTCCCTGCTCCAGAGGGAATCACTGCCTCTGTTAACTAAGGTTGTTTTGCACACACAAGCATCCTTGAGAGGACAGCCCCTAAAACAGGCAATCAGTGCTTCTGCAAATAGCCCAAATATCGAGGGACGGGTGGAAATTTTCTCCCAACAGCACAAGTGTGGAAACCCGCTCTCTCCAACTCACCAATGATTTTTATATCTTCAGAGTACTTAAGGTAAATGAACTACTTGGAAATTCAGACACGAGTTTCGAATTGTTCAGTAAGGTTTCCAACAAAAAAGCTGAAATTTTATCTACTCCAGCAAGAATAACTCAAAACTGATGAGGACATTGCAGTGCTAAAAACAACTAAAATAGGCAATTCTAAGTATTTCATTCTTATGGAAAGGAAGATGCTTTCTTAAATGTACAAATGCACGTGAACTATTTTCTTGTTTGGAAGGTAAAATGGAAGGGGTGGGCAGAGACTGCTGAATCTCTTAGCACTTGTGCGTGTGTGTGTGTGTGTGTGTGTGTGTAACACTCTGGGAGCTGCTTCCATGTAGATATGTGCAAATCATTAACATGGCAGGATTTTTACCCCCTATGATAAGAGGAAAAATCATTAGGAATCTTCAATCTATGTGCATCCTCTGGAACATGTTTATGGTTAGAATGCTTTGTCATGTATGTAGCAATTTTGTAACTTCTCATGTGCCCCATGTTCAAATACTGTCATGGTTTGAGGTAAAATATTCCCAACAGGCTTTTATCTCTAAACTCTTGGTCCCAGATGGTGGCACTATTTTGGGAGGTTTAGGAAAGTTTGGGGGAGGTGATGTCTAGTTGGAGGAAGTGGGCCACAAAAAGGTAAGCTTTTGGAGGTATAGCCCACCCCAGTTTTGAGTGCCAGTCTCTCTCTGCTTTTGAATATGTAGAGATGTGAACAGCAGTTCCTCTGTGCTCCCACCGCCATAAAGTTACCCACTGCCTTCTCTGCTGCGACGGGCTGAGCCCTCTCATGACGTCAGAATAAATCCTTTCTCCCCCACATTGTTTCCTGTAGTGATGAGAAAAGTAACTGGTAGGCACTTTGCATACTTTATCGCATTTGAATTTTACAGAGGACTGTGAGGGAACAGAGAAGCAGCTAGAGCCCAAGCAGTCAGTGAAAGACCCCCGGAGGGTGTCTTCCTTCTGGGGAGACCCTTCCCAAGGAACAGCGAGACCACTTATGCGGAT
>LOEQ01006636.1:55104-67606 GCA_001685075.1 Bramus lutescens | reverse complement strand
AGACATGTGTATCTAACTGTCCAGTGACCTTGAGAGGACACTTCGAAATGCGCCATTAGGAGGAGAAAGTGTAATAATTCATTGCCTGGTCAGAGCTGTCAGTCTCCTAGGTGATTTTTCTTACCAGCACGCTATTGATTAAACCTCAGGAATACTTTGGCTCTTTTTTTCTTTTTTTAAATCTCCTTCAAGTGTTTTTAGTGGCAGGAAAGGACGACAAGGTTTTGGGTTTTGACTGCTGGAGAGGTAAAATGGTTTTGAATGTTGCATCAATACAAAAAATATCGGCGTAATCACATAAAACTAAAACTGCTTATCTTTATCATTTTTGATTTACAGAAATGACCTTGCCGTATATCTGGTATATAGTCCAATCTGATATACAATGTCCAGGTAACAGAAACCTATAGTCAGCAACTTCTGTCAATAGACAATAGACCTGTCCATCATAATAAGAAATCCAGAGGCAGCGTCTTCTGAGAAACCCGTCCTTCCGCAGCTGACCTTTGCTCTCATACTCTCTATGTCAGGGTCACAAATGTCCGCTGTGCCTCCAGAGATAGGACTTTGGAGCCAGGCCAAAGAGTAGGGCAGGACAAAGGATTTGTTCTTTGGGTTTATCCATGTTCAACGGGAAGCCAAGCTATTTTTTCGTATCTTCACCCAATAGCTTCCATTTCCCTTGGTCGCTCCCAGACTAGGATAAACAAGAGTACCAGGTGGGTTTAAACTAGTGGCATCCATCCCTTGCCCAGGGAGGGTGGAGGCCTGAGCAGATAGCTACTTTCGACAAATTCTACCCAGCTGTTCTCTGGTTGTGCTGAATAAATGCACCCTGAATTAGTCACAATCCTTCACAACGGTAGCTTAGCATTGTGCCAAGTTAGTGTGTAGCTCTGAACATCGTGCGGTATATGCGAAGACGTTTTATAAAATGCACATGATCACCGCATAGAACGTTCTTCTTGAGTTCTCCGCCTTCATACTTTGGTTATTGTTTGGCACAACTCTCAGGTAGGATAAAATTGCCAGTTCAACATTTTGGCCTAATGAATTGTTGATAAAAATGGTGCTATAAGATAATACGTGTTATATGATTGATGTTCTGAACAGAACCTAATATTGGTCATTTGGAGGAAACCTGAAGGAGTAAATATACGCCTGGGTGGTGATGCTTGCATCCATTAAAAACCCTGGCAAAGCATTTACCTACTCAACGTTTAATGATCCCATTCCCCGTGATTGGCTTCTGCCTCAAGGGCAGGCCAGCCATCAGATAGTTCAAGTTAAGTACTGGTGAAGCTCTTCTCTCCTGCTGACCTGATTAAAGCAAACAGAAAAGCCTTCTAGGCTGCCCTGCTCTTGACTGCGTTGCGTGGGAAGCCCCTTCTACCCCAATAAAACCTAAGACAAAAATAAATTAAAAAAAAAATTAAATCATGTGACATGGCCACTAGATGGCGAACTAACAACAGTGATTCTCCAGCATGGGGGACCAAAATCACATTTTTGAAATCTACAAAAAATTAAAATAGGCAGTGTGAGAGTACTTTTTTGTTTTTTAAAATTTTACTTTCATTAATTTTTAAATGTTATTATGTGTATGAGTGTTTGTGTGCACATACGTGTGTGCATTCCAAACTCAAGGCTTCCTGCTTGCCTTAAAAACACTTTAATGACTGAACCCCAATCCCTATTACTGAGCAAATGTAAGCATCGAAAGGTTGGCTATGGGACCTGCAAGACAATGACCCAGAAGGTGAAGGTGCTGGCCTCCCAGCCTGACAACCTGAATTCAATGCTCAGAACCCGAAGATGGAGGGAGGGGACCAACTCTTGAGACCTGCCCTCTGACTTCACACGTGTGCCATAGCATGTTCATACACACTCAAACATGATAATAATAAAGTTGATGGTAGATGTAACTCTCTATGAAGTAAATTTCCTTTTCCTATTGACTTCTATTATAAAGTCAAGAATTTTCCCCCTCTGAAATTAGTGAACATTGATGAAGGAGATGCAGTAATTTATGATGAAGAAGAGCGATAAATCTTTTATTATTGACGTGTTTAAAGGGAAATTCAATTTTGACATGTCAATAAAGGTGTCAAAATGTCACCCTTGAATGCTGTGTGGTGAAGATTAATCTTATGTCTGGTGCAGCGTCATACAAGAGTAGAGGGGAAAATGACATTTAACTGCACCGAATAGATGAGTGAACGTCACTGAACTGCGATTGTCACACTGAAGTGAATCCCAACATTCACGGGAGAGTGAGGAGTTTAGAAGCAAGTGGTCTGGGTCAGAAGAAAGGAGGAGAATGAAGGACTTCACGGGCAGCAACTAAAGTGAACCACGGAGGGACGAACAGCCCCAGCAGTGCTCGGAAAGCCCACGATGGACGACGCTGACTGATGAGAGACCAGGGTTTCTGTGTAGCTTTCTTTGGAGCCTGCACTGGAACTCGCCCTGTAGATCAGGCTGGCCTTGAACTCACAGAGATCAGTGGGCCTCTGTCTCCTGAGTGCTGGGATTAAAGGTGTTCGCCATCACCACCTGAATCCCCCGTTTATTTAAATTATGAACTTCCATTTTTAGGAAGGTATGCGGGCGTGAGAACCAGCTTTATCGCGAAGCCGAATGAGCACTTAAACTCACTTTCGACATTATTATCAAATGCTTCTTCTGGGTCTGATTCACAGTTCTCTTAAGTCAAAGTAATGGTCTTAAGTAGTGGGATTGTGAGTCTCCCACTAACTAGTTTCCGGGCCCTGTCTAACGGTTTTCACCTACCAGGAAGCTTGGTTTATATCATAGACAACCCTGCTTGCTGTCTTGGCTGTGGCTTACTTTTCTCCATGTACTTTGCTATAGCAAAGATTGACTGTCTTCCGCAGCACACACTGATCGCAACCTAAGTCCGCCCCGCCCCCTTGCAGCCAACTGGACCTCTGAGTAATTCTTGCCAGTGGAGCGGGACCTGAAGCGGTGGCGTGTTCTCTGGGTTTTCCTCCTTACCAGCTGCATGCTGGACTCTGGATGATCTCAGAGGTTGCATAAAGACAATCCTAGAGACCCTACTTTAGAGTTTGGAATGTCAGCAGGTGAAGGGGCTTCCTCTATCTCTCCCCTACTGTTGCCATGCAACCAGAAGCACGGGTTTTAGATTTTATGTGAGTGAGAAATGAACTTTTATTGTGCTAAGACCTGGGCTTCTGTTGGCCTCCTGATTCAGAGCAATCATTTATACTCCACCACCTGGTAAAGGAATTCCATGGCAACAGGAGGAATCGGGGCTTTGAATCCTAAGCACAAAGGCCATCCCTGAAGTCAGCTCCTAGCATTGTTATGTCAGCTGGGCGGGGCCAGAAAAGATGGGAATGGTTAGGCAGGAAAAGGGTCAAAGAAACTAAGGGCAGTGTGAAAGAAAGTTCTGAAATGTTTGCCTTACATTCAAGTGGCTGAGGAGACTGGTGGTGTGGTTGGAGGATACTGTGAGTCATCTTCAGGGGCCTGAGCAGTGGTTTCTTCTCAGCAGCAGGGCATGGGGCATCACCGGGCATCACTGGGCATCACTGGACATCACAGGGCATCACTGGGCATCATTGGGCATCACTGGGCATCACCGGGCATCACTGGACATCACAGGGCATCACTGGGCATCACCGGGCATCACAGGACATCACTGGGCATTACTGGGCATCACAGGGCATCACCGGGCATCACCGGACATCACAGGGCATCACCGGACATCACAGGGCATCACCGGGCATCACAGGGCATCAGCAGACATCACAGGGCATCACAGGGCATCAAGGCATCACCGGACATCACTGGGCATCACAGGGCACCACTGGGCATCGCCGGACATCACTAGGCATCAAGGCATCGCTGGGCATCACCGGGCATCACAGGGCATCACCAGGCATCACAGGGCATCAGCAGACATCACAGGGCATCACAGGGCATCAAGGCATCACCGGGCATCACTGGGCATCACAGGGCACCACCGGGCATCACCGGACATCACTGGGCATCAAGGCATCACTGGGCATCACTGGGTGGGGTCTGCTGTCAGTCTTCAGCGCTGATTAGCCTTGGAAGGGAAATGGAAGGAAATCGACTGCAAGCTTAGAGAGAGAATGGTTCTGAACATTGTGAGAAGACCCTGGACTGGAGCCAGGCGGAGGCATGGGGCCCAGTGGAGAAGGGAGGGGTGCTGAAGAACTCACGCGTGAGGGTGGCAGCTATTGATAAACCCATGGACAGTGAACTTGTTAGGTTTGTAAGAGGATGTTTGGCACAAAGGATTTTTTAAAGATTTATTTTTATTTTCAGTTGCATATTTGTTTACATGTTATGTGTGCCCTTGGGGCCAGGAGGGTGTTAGATTTCCTGGAGCTTTGGGTGCTGGGAACCAAACATGTGTTATCTGGCAGAACAGTGAGCACTCTCAACCACCCAAACCCTCTCTCCAGCCCCCAAATTTGGGTTTTTACACAGATTCACACCAGATGAAATTTTCAAACAGTATTTAATTTTTTCCTTCCTTTCTACTCTCAGGTTTCCACGTCAGCTCTCTGTACCTCCAGATCTGTTCTAGATTTGCGTTGTGTCCTGGTGTACAACTGTTTAAACCACATTTCCTTCTATAAATATGATGCTAAAAATAGAAACTTCGGACTCAGGAGAGATTATATTTGAATGAAACAGGGTTTTGGGTATTTCTGAAATCCCAGTAGTCTCTCTGTGTATCCAACATGGATGCCATGTCTATTCTGAGGAACTATTTACCCACGTCATGGGATTATACAGGCCAAGGAGAACCCAATGGCATTATCATATTCAAATTTCAATCAAGAGAGCAGACTCGTTAGGTCTCCAATTTTGAGGGTAAGCATCATCTAAATTAAAATTGAGTCTATATACAACTGCCTATTACTATCTTTAAGGAAACAACTAGTGCTGGGCCCACCTTTAATCTAGTACTGAGGAGAGAGAGACAGGTAAATCACTATGAGTTCAAGGCCAGGCTGGCATACCTAGGAAGCTTTAGAACCCTCAAGGCTACATAGTGAGACTCTAACCCCATGCTACCTCTCCCCAAAGAAGAGAAAGGAAAAGGAAAGCAAGGTACCTAGTAAGAGGTCTGGGAACTGAATAACTCGGGTCTCCTCCAACAGTGGAAATTTCCATCACTTCCAGTGTGTTTTCTGGCTGTCTCCTTGGGGCTAACGCTACTGTAAAATGCAGATTAGACGATTGCAAACAGTGGGCTCCCAAGGCCTGGAAGAATTCCCAGTTGTTTTGTGGGCTTATCAAGCCATTTTCTGAACAATGAGAGAAATGTGGGAAACACAGTGGCTGCCTTCAGAGCATTGTTGCTCAGCCCTGAGCCGCCTTCTGTTCAATGTTGACATGTTGGAGAATTCACAAAAGCAGGTCATCTCAGGCTGGGAGATGACCCATCATCTCAACTCGCCATTCTTCGTCTCTACACAGAGATCTCATCAGAATAGTGAAAGTATTACCCCTGCACAGCACAGAAAGACACAAAATGAAGTTTCTGTGTTGAGAATTTACCAAGAGGTTAAGAGTCTACCATCCAACCTTCTCATGAATCTTAGAAGGTAGAAATCATGATTGTCACTTACAGATGGACATTCCTATGAAGTGCGTGCCTTACTCAGTGGTTAGAACCTGTGTTTGTTTCCATATCTGTAGCTTATCCATGGGAGTGCTCTCTTCAAGACATTTTCTTTTTAGTTTACTTGAGAGAGAAAAGCAAAACAGCAACAGAAAATATGAATATAGGCCATACACACACGCATATGAATAGACACACAAAGGAGCAAAACGCCAGTGAGCTCTCCTCAGAAAGGTCACAATTTAAGGCTTCGTGTAGAGTAGTGTTTCTCAACCTGTGGGTCATGACCCCTCTAACAAATCTCTATCTCCAAAAATGTTTGCCTTACAATTCATAACAGTAGCAAAATTACAGTTATGAGGTAGCAATGAGAATAATTTTATGGTTAGGGGGGTCACCACAACATGAGGAGCTGTGTTAAAGGGTCGCAGCGTCAGGAAGGTTGAGAAGCACTGGCACAGAGAAATTCAGTACCCTCTGAACCTGCTGCATTTCCCATTTAATGTTCATTTCCTGAGATGGGATTGTTCTGTGTAGCCCAGGCAGGCCTGGGACTCACTGTGTAGTTCTCCTTCCTCCAATGCCCAAGGCTAGCGTTACATGCATGAGTCCGCTACACCTGAATAAATGGAGCAATACGTTTAGATCAGCAAGTACTTTTAAGCATTGACCCTTGCTAGGTTCTCTGAGTATGTGTAATCATGACAGTAAAGCCACTGTGCTCTGAGTCACTGTCTGCAGTGTCAGCCAGGCCTTTTCAACCAGGTGGTAGGTGAAGGGAGGTGGGGGGAAGGAGGGAGGGGAAGGAGGACAGGAGTGCATCTGAGCTCTGCCCAGAGCATGTGAGGTCGAGGGAATGAGATGCAGAAATGTGCAGAGGTGGCAGAACAATGCCAGTCAGTGGGACATCACTGCACACAAGCGACCTGGGGGAAGTCACACAAAGAGTAGGAGGTAAGACATAGCTGCACGGCTATGAACTGCCAAGCGTCCCATGGCTCCGAGACACGTGTGAGTCCCACAGCTGGTGAACCCCACAGCTGGTGAATCTCGCCGCTGAGCTATTCGCCTTGCCTCAGTGGTCGAGGAATTTACTCATAGGAAAAAGAAATGTGATACTCAGGGAAAAAGGCAGCTTGTGACTGCAGAGAAGTTATGGCCGTTAGCAGTCCGATTAGAGAAGGCTATCTTAATGCACCGAGTGTTTCTCATTTCTAGGAAACATACCTGTTGCCTATCACGTCATCCTCACCATTGCTATCCCCTGTGTCAGAAATAGAAGCCAGCAGGCCAAGGGCAAATTCATCAGATGCCAAGGACATATTCTTTGAGGGTAGTGCTAAAATGGGAGTGTGATAGATGAGAGAGAGGCGGCATGAATTTGCCGGGCTGTCATAACAAAATGCCGCCGGTTGGTTGGCTTGCATGATAGCATTCGTTTCTCATAATTTGGAGGCTAGAAAGCTCAAAATTAAATCAGATTTGAGTTTTAGCAAGGGATTACGTGGATGCTTTCTTTCTGGCCTTCACATGTCAAAGAGAAAACAGTATCGTTGTCTCATTATCCTCTTCCTCCCTCTTCTCCTCGGAAGATTAGATGCCACCCTGCGACCCTGGTTAGCCTAGCCACCCCATACATAGTCTGCCTGCCAATACAGTTACACTGGGAGTTTGGGCTCCATCATAGCAAGCAAAGGTTTAACTGTGGTCATTGGATCAGTCACACGGATCATTTCATCAACTGTGAACTTTGGAAACTATATGGAAGTTGGAAAAACACAGCAAGTGACAGTTTCTGTGACCTTCCCTTGACATTTGTAAAACTTTCTTCAACCAACAAACTGATGACGATTATTCTTTTTTATATTGAAATTATGTACATTATGACACGGTCGCTGAATTCTTTTGATAAATGCTTTATGGAATAAAGAAACAGGCTGTCAGATTTACATTCTTCCAATAGAAGTTTCTATCAGATGGATCACTGAGCGTGTGCTAGGAGTTCACATGTGTCATTCATTAAGGACTTCCATCCCACACAGCAGAAAACTGAAGCTAGGGGATTTAGCTGAAAGTACAGAAACTGACCAATTTCCAACCCAAACTGACCAATTCCTAAGATGAGAAATTGCCACCTTGCTCCTCCTTTCTTCCCAGGCAGGGTCTCATTTCAGCCTTCCTCCTGCTCTTGCCTCTGGAGTGAGAGCATGCACCACCACCTTTAGCTCATGACCTTGCTACTCTTCTGTTGTTTTGAGACAGGGTTTCTCTCTGTAGCCCTGGCTGTCCTGGACCTCATTCTGTAGACCAGGCTGGCCTTGAACTCAGAGATTCTCTTGCTTCTGCAGTCTGAGTGCGAGGATTAAAGGCATGTGTCAACACTGCCTGTGACCTTGCTATTCTTGCTGTCTTATTGTCCTGTACTTCATTGGTGGTGTAAAAGATTAAATTACCATTTACAAAACTCAAGGCCTTGAAAGCTAGCATTCGTCAAAATCAATTAGAAAATTTGAAAGCACAAATATTCATATAAACTGGATGGGGGTGCAAATATCTAATGATGCAGTTTGGGAATGAACGAGGTTGATTAATGGACCCCCAAGATACATCCACCTCTCAGCCACTGAAACTGTGAATGTGACTTCCTTCGGAAAAGAAGTCTTTAAAGGTATATTAAGGCTCTCAAGATCGGCCCATCCTTGTCATCTGTGACATCTGTGCGATGTCACACATCAGTGATGAGTGTACTTATAATAAACACAGAACACAGGGCTAGGAGATGGCTCAGTGGGTGACATCATCACATGAGTGTGGTGGGGGACGAGGGAGCCCTGGAGGGCTAAGAGGGGAAAGACACACAGGAAACATTTATTTCTGCTGGGCAGTGTCTGATCATGCTGCGAGTACCTTGGGTAGGCTTGCCAACTGACCACATCTGTCCCGCAGCTCTCTTCCCCTGATTCTCTTTTCGTCCTACTTTTACTCAATAGTAGTCAAAAGCATCCAGTTGAAATGTTTGCAGCATGCATAGAACACAAAATACCTAACAAAGAAAACAACAAAAACTCAACCTATGACATCCTTGCCTCTGGCCTTAGGATGAGAACCCTCTAGAAGCCTGCCAGCACAATAAACCACTCCCTGGTAAAAGAGCTTTTGGGGCCTGTTTCTTGGACTAGAAAGCCTGGAACACATGGACCTCGTTTGGATCCTCAGACCCCACATGGAAAGCTGTCTGATAGAAGCACTTGCAGTTCCAGCACCTGGGAGGCAGAGACAGAGCTCCTTGGCAAGACAGTCTGGGTGAATTGAGGAGCTCTGGGTTCAGTGATGGATTCTGCAATAGAGGAAGGTACCTGACTGACTTCTGGTCTCTACAGGCCACCTGGAGGTGGGGGGGTGGAGAGGGAGGGAGGGAGAGAGGGAGAGAGGGAGAAAGAGAGGGAGAAAGAGAGGGAGAGAGGGAGGGAGGGAGGGAGGAAGGGAGGGAGGGATGGAGGGAAGAAAAAAGGGAGAGAGAGAGAGGGAGAGAGGGAGAAAGAGAGGAAAGAAAAAGGGAAAGAGTGAGGGAGGGAGAGAGGGAGAGAGGGAGAGGGAGAAAGAGAGGGAGAGAGGGAGGGAGGAAGGGAGGGATGGAGGGAAGAAAAAAGGGAGAGAGAGAGGGAGAGAGGGAGAAAGAGAGGAAAGAAAAAAGGGAGAGAGAGAGGGAAAGAGGGAGGGAGGGAGAGAGGGAGAGGGAGAAAGAGAGGGAGAAAGAGAGGGAGGGAGAGAGGGAGGGAGGGAGGGAGGAAGGGAGAGAGAGAAGGAGAGAGGGAGGGAGAAGGAGGGAAAAGAAGGGAGGGGAAGAGAAGAGGGAGGGAGAGGGAGAAAGAACACGGAAAAGTCATGTGCAGGTAGAGGCCCATCGGACGGAGAGTCACAGTCAGGATGCCCAAGAGCCACTACAGTCTTGGAGGGTCAAGCCAGGCTTCTTTCTCCCTGGAGCCTTCAGAGTTGATGCAACCCTAGGTACACACTGATTTCTGACTTCAGGCCTCAAAAGAATAATTTTCTTGCTGTTTACACCAGTAAGTCTCTGGTGATTTGTTAGAGGAAATGCTTACAGGGTTTACTAATTTGGGTGATATAAACCCACACGCGTGACTAAGGTGGAACTGAATGTGGAGTGAGACATAAGCAGAAATGACAACGAATGTTCTTTCCCTACTCAGGATTAGTAGGGATTTCCATTTATGATGTCATAGGTTGCTTTGGCCACTGTCTGAAACTTCACTGATCTATCTTTCACCAGCTCAAAACCTTCGAGTAGACCCTGTGCATTCTACTTAGGTTAATTTGGAAGGATTGAGGGGGTGGAGATATAATTAAGTGTGAAGAGTCAGTACAGTCCTGGGACCCAAAGAGCACTGTAATGAATTCTTCCCCAGAGGATCCTGGTGAAGCTAATATCAAACAGGAAACACACACACACGCACACACACACGCACGCGCACACACACGCACACACGCGCACGTGCACGCGCACGCACACGCACACGCGCACGCGCACGCGCACGCACACGCACACATACACACACGCACGCACACAGCACTGGGACCGTCCACTAAGATGAACGCTGACATAAACAGGAAACACACACACGCGCACACGCACATGCACACACGCACACGCACACAGCACTAGGACCGTCCACTGAGATGAGCGCTGACATAAACAGGAAGCATAAGCAGTAGAAGGAGGTGCCTTCATTGTGCCTCGTTATGCACAACGCCATTTTCTTCTGTTCCCAGGGAGTGTCTCTCCCACCAATGAGGGCTTCTCATTGTCCTGGGAGACAAAGAACTAGACAAAAAGGAACTCTTTTACAGTCCACAAGCACAAACGATTTTACTATGGTCTTTTTGAACACGGTACCAATTATTTTTTTCTCTTTGCCATTTTTTTAATATTGTCATATTTGTAGAAGGCCCAGGGCTGAATATGAATTCTCCTGCAAGCTGAGTTAATCAAACAAAAATGTTAGACCTAAGTCCCATTTTATTGCCATTTAGGAAAATATTAATGTTGTGTTGAGCCAGTTTAATTCTCACTGCAAACAAGGCCTTTGGAGAGTATCCTTGCGCATTGTCATATCAATTTATTAGTTTGTTTTCTTCAGATTTACATTTCTAGCCATAACACTCTAAATTCCAGACTGCAAACCCTGAAATCCCACTTGCGTCCTCTGCTGTGTAACTGAAAGGGACCTTTGCTTTCTTTCCCTGGACTTGCCCCTTCTCCAGTCCTGTTCCGCGTGCCCATTCGAGCAAGTAGGGGACTTGGGACTATCTTACTAAAGTCACTGGCACATTCTGAGAGAGCTTTGGATTTGTCAACGCAGCTATGTCATCCCAGGTCCAAGGACCCAGCGTGGGAGCAGTTTCGTGACATTTTATAGCAGCTGGATGAAGGAAGTTGGAAATCAAAGTACAATACATTGATGGGTGCATCCCAGAGGCAACTTGCAGCCTGGCAGATGGGCTTCCGATACTGTCCAATAGGGCTTTTAACCATTTGATTGATGGAGAACAGAATTTTGTTAAGATACTACATTCTGAAGGTTTTTCTCTGCTTGCCAGGACGCTAGATTCAGCTTTATCTGCTGCTTACAAGATCTGACACAAAGGTGGGCAAAGGATGGCTCTCTGACAGCTAAAGACCACCCGAGAGAAATTGTAATGAGGCTCTGAAATTGCAACGTTCCAGCCTCTCCACATTCATGGCGGTTTTAAGCAGTCCACCAGCTTTCTGCAAACACGGTTTCTTTCCAGGGATTTTATTGACAGATCTTACCAGTTCGGTCTTGCTCAGTCGGCCCCATCACTTACCACCTCTATTATGTGGCCTCCCCGGTGTCTCCAGTTCAGCTTCGGCCTCTTTATTCTCTACCCAAGACCCGGAGTCCTAACATACTGACCTCCTGATGGTTCTAGATTATTTATATGAAGGATGTGTTTTTTCTCTATCAGAGGACTTGTCTGCCAAGGGCTAGTATTCCATTAATTCCAATACTTTCATCTTTTCCCACCTGGTAAAACTTTTATGGAAATCGTTTCATCCTCCCTATCTGGTTAAGGCTTCTTTGTACAGAAGCCTCCTTCTGCATCCCCAGAACCTGATTTCCTGGTGCAATCAGCTTCTTCTCCCTTTTCTTTATTTCCTTTGCCCCAGTTTCTTTAAAACTATCCAGTGGAGAAAGCTTCAAGCCCTGCCACTGGGGAAAAGACACAGTCACTTCATGCATCAGAACAAAAACCGAGTAAACTTCCTGTCCCCTGTCCTTGTTAGTCTGCTCTGGGTTCTGGTGTGCTCTTTTTGTAAAAAGAAATTGGCTTGCCAAACTGCTTTCATTTTGTTTGTATTTTTTTTTGTTCAACACTGAGATTATTCTTTATTTCTAACATTTAGGGTATAGTCAACTGTTGGTCTCAATACCTTAAGCAGCTGCCCATTTAACAAGGAAGGGTCTGCAGAGGGCACCTGCTTGAGTCAGGGAACCAGACTACCCTAGTCTGCACCGTACATGCACCCACTATGTATGGTGCAAAGCTCGTGTGGACATGGCCCTAGACGGTTCAGTCCACCATGCCTGCTTTCACACTATGGGAAGAGAAGGGGCACACTCCTCACGGGAATTCACTCCTTAAACATGTGCAGCTCATTTCTGCTCAGATCTCTTTTTTCTTTTTTTTTTTTAAAGGTTTTTTAATTGAGCTATACATTTTTGTTCTCTCCTCTTCCACCTCCCCTCTCCCTTTCTGCCCTCTCCTGTGACCCCCACACTCCCAATTTACTCAGGAGATCTTGTCTTTTTC
>LOEQ01006636.1:0-12185 GCA_001685075.1 Bramus lutescens | reverse complement strand
CTGTACAATAAAGGAACTTCCAGAGGCATCACCATCCCTGATATCAAGCTCTATTACAGAGCTACAGTAATGAAAACAGCTTGATATTGGTATAAAAACAGAGAGGTTGACCAATGGAATTGAATCAAAGACCCGGATATTAATCCACACACCTATGAACTTCTGATTTTGACAAAGAAGTTAAAATTATACAATGGAAAAAAGAAAGTATCTTCAACAAATGATGCTGGCATAACTGGATGTCAACATGTAGAAGAATTAAAATAGATCCATGTCTATCCCAATGCACAAAACTCAAGTCCAAATGGATTAAAGGCCTCAAGATAAATCCAACCACACTGAACCTGATAGAAGAGAAAGTGGAAAGTACTCTTCAATGCATGGGCACAGGAGACCACTTCCTAATTATAACACCAGTAGCACACACACTGAGAACACTAATAAATAAATGGGACCTCCTGAAACTGAGAAGCTTCTGTAAAGAAAAGGACACAGTCAATAAGACAATGCGTTGCTGAAGCATTGGCTGAGATGTGAGGAAAGGCTTTGAAGCTGGGTGGTGGGAAGATGTTGGGAGAGTGAAGAACAGGCTACTAAAAGCCAGTCCTGGAACTGGCGCATCAAGGGTAGTTCCAATGAGATCTTGGAAAACAGAGAGACCAGGAAAGCCTGGAACTTCTTGGAGATGATTTCAATGACTTTGAAAAGATGCAGCTAGAACCTGGGACAGCAAAAGAATTCTGATGAGATCTTGGGTAGCAAGAATGTCTTACAGGGAATTGGATGAAAGGCCACTGCTGTGATATAGTGAAGGCTTTGAATTCATGCCCAGGACTCTACGGAAGGCTAACCTTAACAGTGGCAATCTAGAATGTCTTGTGAAAGACACATCCAAGTATCAAGCACTCTAGAGCTTTGATTCTCAACCTATGGGTCAAGCGACCTTTTCCAGGGGTCGCCTAAGACTATCAGAAAAACAGGTATTTACATATGGTACAACTCATAACAGTAGCAAAATTACAGTTATGAAGTAACAACAAAAATAACTTTATAGTTAGGGGGGTCACCACAACATGAGGAGCTGTGTTAGGAAGTTGAGAACCACTGATCTAGAGGCTAGCTGGTTACTCTTTACACCTGTGCTAAGATTCAAGACAAAGCAGCTAATCACCTGATGGTCAAATGTACAGCTGAAGGGAAGCGGAAGCATCAGAATGAAAAAGATTCTCAGCCCGTGTAAAGAGTAAAACACCCTGAAGGATGTCACCAATCCACAGGTCACTAACATCAGCACAGGCATGAAGCCAGGCTTCTGTCATTGAGAGACCCCAGGTGCACCTGGACGCCCAGCCTTGGCAGTGTCCATGCCCACGTCATATTAGTCTCTAGACTGTACCACTCAAGCTACAGGGCACAAAGACCTCTACCTAGATCCCAAAGGATTAATCTTGACAGTATGAGGACTGAGTGGACATCCTGCCTCCCATAGCCACAGCCCCAGTAGGTTTCACGACCCATCTAGCTCTCTCTGCCTTTTAATAGCTTTCTGCCTGGGCTCCCAGGCGTTCCGATCTTGGATTTCCAACCCACCAGTACTGTAAGCCAAAATGAATCCTTTACTTGGTAGACTCCCGTGGAGATTCACAGAGCCAGTTAGTTCTGTTTAGCATCCCTTTCCTTTCCTTCTCTTCCCTGGGCTTGAACGCAGGGTCTTACATGTGGTGGGATTGTGCTCTACCACATGTACCACAGCCCAACCTCCCTTGCTGTTCTCAGGGCCTTTTCTAGTAATGACACAGCCCACGTCTTCTGTTACAACGAGAAACACATGCAAACAGCAAAAACTGAACAAAGCGAGACCAAGAAAAATGTTCTTAGATTTCTTTCAGTTTTGTTTCAATTCATGTTTTCTAAAATTACCAAATGGCATTTTTTTTTCAGAGACATTTTCCAGGAAGTAGTGTGGCTTATCGGGATTCCTCTGGATTCAAACGATCCTCTCTATCTTGTTATCACAAGAGATACTGCAATTTCTTAACAGCTTCAGCATTTGGTAATGTGCTTCTCTTACAAAGGCTGGCCCCTTGCTGCACCAGCCAGCCCTTCCTGCGCTCATCCCAAGATGTCGGCATAGTTCAGAGGCAGCTTTGCGGATGCGCAGTGACTCAAAATGCAATGCTTCCACAAGCACAGCATTCCACAGCAAGGAGATCGTCTCCTAAAGGGCTTAAAAGTCCAACAGATAAACTACAAATGGCTAGACAGTATGAACGCTCAGGAGCCAAAGGACCACAGATATTCCATGGACAGTCCATAATCATTCGTCTGGGCTCCAGGCCAGATGCTGGAATCATCCTCTGCTTTTCCTTCTACGGTAGGAAGGGCTGCCCTAGCCCAAAAATCCGTGGCAGAGATGATGGACATATTTAATGTAGGTCATGAGGCTCTGAAAGAGCCACTCCCAGAAAATGAAAAATAAAAAAAAAACAGGGAGAGAAGATTTTATTTATTTCTAAATCTAATCAAGAAATAGCCACCATGCAACAGCTTTAAAATGTACAAAAATGAGCCGTCAGGACTTGTTTCTCATTAAGATGCATTTCTGAATGCTGCCTACTGTTCTCTGTGCACTAATGAATCCACATTTAAAACCTGCACACAGAAGCGTCTCTCAGGTTTCGGAGACAATCACTGGGAAACGCACCAGCCTGTGGTTTGCCTAAATGGAGCACAATTATTACCAAGTCCTACAGCCTTTTTATCTGTACCAGCGCTGCAGGCAGTCTCACTGTGTATGTGACCTGAATACATCCTGCCTAGTGGAAAATTCCATGAGTGCAGAGCAGCCCATAGCACCCAACAGCTGCTTTGCTTGTCTGCTTCATCCCAGCCCCCACTCCCTCCCACCACGCCCCAGTCATCAAGCACAAGGGATTGCTAGGAATTGTTTTCCAAATCACTGGGCCTCTTCAGAGTTCTCTTTCATTTTCACCTCCCTATGTTAATTCTTAAACAGCATCAGCATCATTCAGTTGCTATGATTTCTCCCTGAAGAATGTAAATACTGAAGTAATTATGTTTTCCAATGGCACACATTGAAATGGGTAACGGAATGTCGAACGCTAATGTTACAAAGTAGCCTCATAAAACAGGCCTTAATAGGTTAAACCAGAGCTCACCAACCAGTGCCGCAAGGACCTTTGAATGTGGTGACTCAGAGGCTGTTGGCATCAGAATGGTCAGAGAGGAAGGGTATTCCAAGTGCCCTTCCCCCTCCCAGCATCCCTCACCGGATAGGGCATGAGCAAGGAGAGAGAAGGAGATGAGGCAGATAGAGGGCTGGAGGAGACAATGTGTCCAATTAGGACGCTGTTCAGGATTCAAGGATGACTTAGGGAGTCCACTGTTAAGAACTTGTAGATGTGGGGCTGGAGAGATGTTCAGCAGTTGAGAGCACTTGCTGCTCTTGCAGTTGGCCTGGATTCTGTTCCCTGCACCCATATGAGCCACACAACTGCCTGTAATCCTAGCTCCAGAGTATCTGATGCCGTCTTCTGGCTTCTTTAGGCACTGCATGCATAAGGTACACATACAAACATGGGGGCAAAATAGTCATACACATAAAATAAAAAATAAATCTTAAAAAAATAAAAACTTCTAGACAACAGAATTCTTCATTAGGTACAAATCAACTATGTCTGACCTTGCTCTCCTTCCTTCTTTGACTTCATTCCTACAAATATACTCTCTCCCAACTCTCCTATATAATCTACTCTCTACTCTTTCAAGTTAGCTGAAATGACCATTGAGTTAGTAATGTCCCTGTCATAGTCTGAATGAAAAATTTCCCCCATAGTCTAAGGAATTTTTGAATGCTTGGTCTTCAGTGGGCGACACTATCTGAGGAGGTTTAGGAGGTATGGCCTTGTTGGAGGGAGTATGCAACTGGGAGTGGGCACTGAAAGTCAAAATCTTCACCTATTTCTGATTTGCTTTCTCAGGTTTATCCTTGCTGTTTGTGATTTCAGCTTTTAGCTTCCTGTTTCCACCACCATGCCTGCACGCTGTCACCATGGACTCTTATCCCTCTGGAGATGTATGTCAAAATAAAAGCTCTATCCCATATGCTGACATTGGTCATGGCATTTTATCACAGCAGCAGAAGCTAACTAATACAGTCCCTAATTAGGTTCTAAATTCTATTTATGATGCATTATGAAGTTGTATATCCTTGTGGAATTTTATAGACTCATCAAATCTAATGGGTTTGAGTTGAAGTGTGTGTCACCCAGAATATGGTCTCACTTGGTAATAGGGTCACTGTTGATATAATTAAGATTGTCATCAGCAGCGGAGAACATTCCTTGCCATTGCTGTCTGTGTAGCCTGGATTTGAGTCAAAATGGTTTTGACTCAAGTGCATAGGACTGTGATACATGGCACAGAGAAGAACTTCACTGAGACAGAGGCAAAAAGTTGCCATGTCTAACTGATTAAGCCAGAAGACAAGAGGCTCTTGGAAAGAACCAATTGCTGACACTAGGAGAGGGATGAGCCTAAGTGCTCAACAGTAGAGGTTATGGTGTGTGTGTGTGTGTGTGTGTGTGTGTGTATAATTGGGGATTTTGAAGAAACTCAACACAAAATTAGATACTAGAGAAAGTATGTGCTAGTATGGTTACTTTTCTTATTCACACAATTTTGTTCTTGAAGAGCAGACTTACTGGGTACATCATGCAGGTTTGTGGGTACCGAAGGCAATACTAGTAGAGAAAAATGATTGACAAGAGATGGGAGATGGCTCTATGAGATGACTTATGCCTGCTGTGAAAGCATGAGGACCTGAGTTAAAAGTCCTAGATCTCCGATCTAAAAAGTTGAATGTAGTTTTGTGCCTGCAACCCCAGTGCTATTGGGGGTAGAGACAGCAGAACTGCTGGGGTTTACTGGCTGACAGACTAGCTCTACATTCAGGGAAAGACCCTGTCTTAGAGGAATAAAGTGTGTAGACAGGAGTTTCTGTCCTGCCTGGTCCTGCAGTCATTCAGTCCCAGAGAAACACACAGAGGTTTATATTAATTATAAACTGACCTCTTAGCTCAGGCTTATTGCTAACTAGTCCTTACAACTTAAGTTAACCCATTTTTCTTATCTATGTTTAGCCACATCGCTTGGTACCTTTTCTCAGTAAGGCATTCTCATCTTGTTTCCTCTGCTGCGGGATGATGGCTGTGTCTCTGCCTTTCCTCTTCCCAGAATTCTCAAAGTCTGGCCACCTCACCTATACTTCCTGCCTGGCAACAGGTCAATCAGAATTTTATTAAACCAATATGAGTGACAAATATTTAGAGTGTACAACAGCATTATCCCACAGCATTTCCTCTTCTTTCTTTTCAAAACAAGAACCCCACATCTAATCTCCTTTATTTAGCTTTTTCCTGACCATTATCCATAACAACTTGTAACCAACGCTCAAAACAAAGACAAACATCCATAATCCATTTTTAGAAATGTGGGTCTAGTTTTCTAGTGTACTTCCTGCTGATTGGGGGTATTGATAATCTTATGGGGATCCAAAGAAATTTAGGATTATTTTCAAGTCTTTGCTGGAGTATCCTTTGAGGCTGGATCATCTCAGTCTTCAGTCTTGAGGCTGTTCTGGATGTAGAACTCAGAGGATACTGCAACAGAGGCACTCTGAAATGTTGAATTATCTGCGCTATCCGCTCCTATCAGAGATTTTTCAGGGGTCTTCCTTGATAAAACCTTACTTTTCTTCACCCAGAATGAATCAATAGCCTCTCATTTCCTGAGGAAATAAAAGCAAAACATCTCTCCCAAAGTAACATATCATTTGACTTAAATTTTGAAGTCAAGATATTTGAAAAATATATAGGTTGGATTAATCCTGCAGCATTTATATTCAAATGTCTTTCACAGCTGTTGCTCCTTCCTCAGCAGTCAAACAATTCAAAAACAATGCAATAACATATAGTATCCAGATTCTCTGTATATTTTCCATCTTTATGTGACTTTTTTTAACTCTATTTCTTTTATTTTTATCTTTAATTTTTGGTATTTTGAGACAGGGTTTCTCTGTGTATCTTTGGCTGTTCTGGATCTCAGTCTGTAGACTAGGCTGGCCTTGAACTCACAGAGATTTTCCTGCTTCTGCCTCCTAAGTGCTGGGATTAAAGGCATGTGCCACCACACCTATGTCTGTTTCTGTATTGACGTTGTACAGCCCAGAGTAGCATTGAACAGATCCATCTGCCTCTGCCTCTCAAATCCTGGGATTAAAGGTATGTGCCACTACTTCCTGGCCTCTAGTGGCATAATTTTACTTTCTTATCTTCAAGAAAACTTTATTTATGAAACATAAATGAAATATCACTATATTTTCCCTTTTTGTCTAAAATTTAAAAAGAAGGCTATAACTAATATAAGAAAAACTATATATAATAACTATATAGAATATAAACAAGCAATTAGTACATCAACAATGTGTAGTCCATTTGCATTTGACAAATTCAGAGAAAATACTCCATATCTATCCTATCTTGTGAGTCCAAATTCTTGTACCTAATTTACTATCGTACCTTGCTTTCTGCTTCTGGTGAACAAGGAAAACTGTAACTATCTAGTCTTCAACTCTCTCAGAGACCCAAGAAGGAAATAATATTCCCTGAGTAAGCAGAAAGTGCCAACAAATGACTTCCAAAATAATGTGAGAAATGACAGAAACAGCTGGCTGCCTGGATGGTTGCCCAAAGTTCCTCTGCAATGTTAGGGCAACCATTTTTGGCCTACAGGCCTAGCATATTCCGCAGACCTTTCTGTGAAGTAGTATATTATGAAGGGCAGGACAGAAACTTCCGTCTGCAAAGGTGGAAAGTAATAGAGCACATCCTCCTCTGGCCTAGGTGTACATGTGTAGGCTTGCATACCTGCACATGCACGAGCATCTATGCAACACACACACCAAGCAAAGAATCCTTACTTATATTCTGGTCATCAGGACATGTGAATAGATTCATTATCAAACAGCAAGTTTTATGCTGACATTTATTTCCATCTGACTACATGCAAGCTGCTGTGAAGGTGTCTTCTCCACAGCTGCCTGCCATCCAGCTTCAAACATCTAGTCATCTAGTGCCTGATAGGAGATGGTGTATTTAACAGACAGACTTCTGAGCCTCTACAATACAGTTCCACACATCTCCAAGATGTCCTTCATACACTACCTCATGTAAGAGTTTGTCTGACTTATAGAGATTGACCACCTAAGAAGTCGAAAAGGTAACTGATTATCAGCCTGAATTAGATGGATATTTGATAGTCTCTAACCATTTTATTCCAGTGACAGTATATGTGACAGGATGCTGACTTCCCTTCTCTGATGTTCATGTTCAACTCTGCTTCCCTGTCTTTGCAGAGTCCCTTGAGTGCACCAATTCTTCACCTCTTTCCTAAGACAATACTTT
The DNA here is from genome assembly GCA_001685075.1 of Bramus lutescens. Taxonomy (NCBI): domain Eukaryota; kingdom Metazoa; phylum Chordata; class Mammalia; order Rodentia; family Cricetidae; genus Bramus; species Bramus lutescens. The sequence continues at coordinate 4,701 of LOEQ01006636.1, read as the reverse complement.
TCCTTAGCTGTACCAATCTAAAGTTATGACTTGGTCTGTGTGTTAGTTCAGGAAGTGCACGCCAATATGAAATTAAGCTCCCTGGGATTGTATTAAAAGAGGACACCAGGAGAGGCTGGGAGTCATGTTAGGCTACAATACAAGCCTGACCCTAAAGAAAGGAGTAAATGAAAGGAGGGAGCAGCCTGTAGGATTGAAAGAATTCTGGCTTCAGGTTAAAGCCAGCCCTTGGGGCTGGAGAAATGGTACAATAGTTAAGGCTGCTTGCTGCTCTTCCAAAGGACCCAAGTCTGACTCCTAGCACTCATATGGAGCAACTCACAACTGCCTGCAACTCCAGCTCCAGGAGTCAGGGCTAACACCCTCTTCTGGCTTCTTTGGGCACACACATAGACACCCTCATATATAAACTAGCAGCAGACCCTTTCTCTGAGGGGAATGATTACATATCTTGGTAACGTATTGATTTAAAATTTAGACGCCAGAGGCAATTTTATTTCTCATTTATTGAAAAAATAGCTTGTGGCATGACTTCCAAACACTATATCTGTGCTGATGCTATTTTCCCTCTCCCTCTCCTTCTTACCCTTGCCCCCATACACTTTTTGGGATATACTGATACATTTTTTTTAAGGAATGGAATCCATTGAAGCTAAACATTTGAGACTCACAACTTTTCTGAGCCTACAGTGAATACCTAAATGGAAGGATCCTATTTTAGTACATTTTTATTAGCCACCACACAAAACCCACATTCATAATAGGATCTCAAGGCAAGTAGGTGATATGGCATAACCCTTGCACCTTGTAACACTGATCACATTTCATAAAATGCCTGTCTTTAATGAGAACAGATATCCTGAGAAATAGGCATTTTCATAGCTCTCAAAAACGAGGATGGAAGAAACAAACCACATTGCCTACCATTGTTACATCACTTGGATGGAAATTTTAAGAGTTCCCTGAGGTCTCTCAGCTTGCCAGCCAATACTACATAGAGAAGATTTGAGAAAACATGTGTATACTTGTGTGTGTGTGCGTGGATGCGTACATATGCAGGTGTGTGTAGACATGGTCTCTCTATGCAGTTCTACATGTCCTGTCTAGCTCACTCTGTAGACCAGGCAGGCCTTGAACTCAGAGATCCGCCTGCCTCTGCCTCCCAAGTGCTGGAATTAAAGGTGTGCACCACCACCACCTGCCTCACACATATCTCTCTTTATTCAGAGTAACTGAATGAATGCAATGTTTTAAAAACCACTGATGTGGGATGCCCCTCTATATGCTGTGAATATGTTTTCCTACCATATGTTAATAAAGAAGTTGCTTCAGCCTATGGCAGGGTAGAATATAGCCAGGATGGAAGAGACATAGAGAGAGAGTAGGTGGAGTCAAAGAAATGTCATGTAGCTGCCAAAGGAGAAAGATGCCAGAACAGAACCTTACCCAGTAGGCCACAGCCTTGTGGTGATACACAGATTAATAGAAGTGGGTTAATTTAAGAGGTACGAGTTAGTTAATAAGAAGCCTGAACTAATAGGCCAAGAAATGTTGTAATTAATATAGTTTCTGTGTGATTATTTCAGTCTGGGCAGTTGGGAAATGAATGAGCAGTCTCTGCTTACAAGTCTCCATCTATAAAATGGCACACCAATGGGGGGCAACTATAGTCACACAAAACCTGAGAGAACTTATAAAGGAATTATAGACACAAAAGAACAGAGTTAAGCACAATTTCTTGGTAGTTGCATTTTTCCCCCAGATAGGCTCTGTTTGCTAGCTACAAGCAGAGGCCCAGGTTCTTTATGAGATGGCTTTCTGGTTCAAGCCAGCACAAAGAACTCTGGATCTTTTGGGAGGTCTGGCTATGGAGCACTTAGGGTTTGTGAGCAGAGTGCTACAAGTTGCTTAATGGCAACATAGACCTGTTGTGTCCCTGGAGCTGGGGCAGTTGATCATGACTCACAGAGATGGAGAATATATCACCACAATGCTGGATAGGGCAGAGCAAACAGGCAGGCCCACGAAGTTGGTCCTAGCCACACCAACTTAACATTAAAAAAAAAACAACAAAAAGTTCTCCTGGTTAGACAATGATTAGAGATAAGTAATAAAGACAGATTCAGATGAAAAAGACCTCTGAATGGGTCACAATGTTGGATAAATGTTGGGAGAGAGAAGAAAAAGAGTATAGACAGTTATAAAAAGAAATAAATAGTTTAAAAAACAAAGTCTTTAAAGAGACAGTAAAAGTAATATAAAAGAATACAGATAGTCATAGTTTAAAGAAGTAAAGAAAAATAAGCCATGTAAAGATGGAATAAACATAGATAGTCTGGATTATGCATATAAATGTGATTTCTTTGAATTTTTTGACTACAGAGAGACATTTGATTCTTGGGGCTACTAAGTTGAACCAACATAAAGGTATCTTGACTTCAAAATTTGGGTCTAAGAATATGTTACTTTGGAAAAGAGGTTCTGCTTTTGTTTCCACAGAGGATGGGAACTTCTGGATCCCTTCCAGGCTAATGTGGTTTGATGGAACAAAACTCCCCAAAAGGTCTCCATGAACCCTAAAAATACTTTGCTCAACAAACAGCAGGGAGAAGTTTATAGAAAACTATGCCCAAATTCTCAAAATGATTGTTTATAAATGTTTGTTTTCATTTAAAGGGGATATGCTATAGAGATGAATACTTGGTATGTATCTTGGTCTATTGATCCAGATTTAAGATCAATTTTATTATACTGTGTGCATGTATTTCTGCTCTTGTTTAAGGTATTGTGTTTGTGCAGCTCATTAAAAATGTAATGTATAATTAAAAAATACAGAGTTACAGATAGTCTTCTACAATAATCAAACTTTTAGTCATGTTAACTAGGTTTTCTAGATGTATAGATATATATTTAAGATAGATATATATTCTTCAACACTTTCAAAGACCTACAGTGTATGGCATTTAAAATGTTTTAAGAACTTAGACTTTTCTCAACAGTGAGACATATCTGCTCCTGGCAGCACCAAATACTTCAGAGAGGTTGATGGTCATCAAAGAGACTCATAATGGAATTTGCCTTCAATGTGATAAGGCTAGCTATTTGGGTAAGAAACTACTCTTGCCTGGATTGTTTTATGGTATGCTCTATGAACTAGGCATGAAGGACCCACAGAAAAGTGACTGTTGAACTTTCCAAAAGACAGGGTGGTCCTTCAGTGTTCCTGTTCCACACAAGTAATTGACAGACATTCTGCAGGACACAGAAAAAGGCAACAGATGGACTTTGCCATGACAAGGCAGAACAGATCTGCAAATTTCCTGCTTCATGGAAAAGTCTGCCAGATACTGAGGGCCTGTAGGCTGAAGATGGATGCTCCAACATTACAGGAGAACTTTGGGTGAGTGTCCAGGAAGTGAGATGTCTTTGTCAGTTCTAGAGTTTTGGAAGTTGCTCACAATGCACTTTCTGTTTACTTAGGTAATGTTATATGCTTCTGGGGTCTTTGAAGAGTTGAAGACAGATAGCTATAGTTATAGTTTTTCTTAGTTATGATAAAAGATAAGTCAGATATAAAACTTTAGACTCAAAAAGATAGGATATATGATATTTTCCTTAGTTTACCAAATGTAAATGGACTAAATATTATAACTATAATTCTTTCTTGATAACTCTTTTGTATCTATAATTTTATTATGTTAAAGTTAAAACCTTCCTTTTTATTTAGACAGAAAAGGAGAGATGATGTGGGATTCCCCTCTGTGTGCTGTGAATATGTTTTATTACCATATGTTAATAAAAATTGTGCTTTTGCCTATGGCAGGGCAGAATACAGCCAGGCAGGAAGATATGTATATATATATGTATATATATGNTCGTGGTGATATACAGATTAATAGAAATGGGTTAATTTAAGATGTAAGAGTTAGTTAATGAGAAGCCTGAACTAATAGGCCAAGCAGTGTTGTAATTAATATAGTTTCTGTGTGATTATTTGGTTCTGGGTGGCCGGGAAATGAACAACCAGTCTCTCCTTACAAGTCTCCATTTACAAACCACATGTGTATAAGGTCTGGAAGGGATGGAAGAAACCATGAAAACTAGTCTCCCTAATGAACCCAGAACTGTTGTCTGGGTTACTGTGGCACCTGAGAGACTTTTTAGCTTATTTACAACTCATTCCTCTTTCATTTGAAATGCTTTTCAAAAGTCTATGTGAGTTTAGGAGATGTAATTTAATCACAGTAAAAAACTTTGGCTTAATGACTCCCATTTTAGTATTAATATCACTTTATTTATCTTTTATTGAACATTATAAACATTATTCCAGCATTCTGGTATATTCCATGATGATTTGTTTAGAATTTGTTTTCAGTGACTTGTTCTAAATCAATGACAAAAAATTGTCTGGAGAAAAAGGCTGAAAAACATTCAAGGGTATGGCTATCTATTTATTAATTTTGCATTCCAGGAAAGACCCATGCATCATTTGTGTCAAGTTCACAAACTATGAGGCATCTAGAATAATAATTAAGGATAACAAAACCAATTGAGAGAAGATCCATCGGAGATGGGTTTCTCTCCCCGGCTACTGCCTCTCTCTTCCTATCCCATCCCAGCTTGCTCCCAGGCACCCCTTCCCTTCTCCGGGGTCATAAGATCCCCCAACTCAGCCTGTTTTGGGGCTGAGGCTCTGGGGAC
>LOEQ01006635.1:103218-128879 GCA_001685075.1 Bramus lutescens | reverse complement strand
GTGCGGGAGCTGGGCCGGACGAAAAGCAGGCCCGCTCCCCTTATTACTACAATGCTATTATATCTTACATAAAACCAAAATGATAAATAAGCATTTTCTACTGCAGATATATTTTTCTAATATGGAAACAATTATGATCCTTAGTCCACTAAAATAAAATGAGTCAAACCTTAGGCGATGATGCTAAAATCAAAGTTCCTGTGGAAGGGGAAGCCAGATTTTATTTGAATCTAGGTACCATTTAAAAAATGGTAGTGGCATCATTATTTCTCCTTGTACTCCTGGGATTCCATGACACACTGCTTTATGAATTGGGATATCTGTAGCAAGGTTGGGCTCTATGGGTCATGTACACAATATTTTGTTGAAAATCCAAGAACTGGATTAATTGAAGCACACTTTTTAGTATTTAGTCTCTACAAAGTACTTCAATTCATCCACTGACCATTGAGCCTACTACATTATCAACAGACAAATAATAAATTGAGTAGAACAAGAAAACATGTCTTGGCCTCTTCTTCTAGCTTCTTATAAGTCACACTCTGGGATGGAAAATCTTGTACTCCTCAAACTGACTACAATGCCAGGAGAACATCTGTAAGGATTAAAATAGATTATTTTTGTAACAATTGAGACTGGCAACAGAGTGCATGGCAAGAAGTTTCCAATGCAAGCTTATTTCAAGGGGAAGTGACAAAAAGTTTATCAAATTCACTTACTCATCAGTAACCATGAATGGGAACCGCATGCCAACTTTGGGCTCTACGGACTTAGCAGGCTGACAATCAATAATTTCAGACATTGTCTTTTTTATGTTTAGTAAAAAAAATCAAATTAGGGAGCCATACCCATCCAAATTTACATAATCAGTAAAAATTTGCATACCAAGGTCATATGTTGAGTGGATAGCCTATTAACTTGTAATAGTGGCCAAGTGCAGGAAATGTAGTGAGTCTGGGAATGAGTGCTGTGTTTGAATGCTAATTAATCATATTTCATCCCTGTGACATAGGCTTATCTTTAATCTGATTCATTTTTCCCATCTATGGAATTATCTAGAAGATGGCCAAAGGAAATAAAGAACAGTTGTCTTTCCATAATAAACAATGTGAAGATTTTACTCATGACAGTAAAAGCAGGTTAGGAGAGCTCTTGCAAACAGATACACTGGAACCAGCCTGACTGGATCCAAATCTTGACTTCCAGTTTATTAATGATATAGAATGACCTTGGGAATGTCACTTAGTGTCTTTCTGTTTCAATGCACTCAGTTGCAAAGCTCAAAAATAATGGTGCATACTTCTGTAGAGGTTAGAGGAAAGTCATCGAGTTGTACAGATGAAACTCTCTGAATGGTGCCCAGCAAATAGAGTGTTACACAAATCTCTGAAATCATGAGTTGTATTATGGAAATAAATATTTCAAAATTGATCTTGACCATATCATGTGCTTAAATTTCATCTCATATGCCAACTTTTCCTCTCTCTGAAGAATTGTAATGCATAAAATAAGCTATTTATTCAAACATGAAGGTCTGAATTTCTTATCTTATAAATACAATAGGAGCCTGGTATAGTAAAAAGTTAATCCCTGCAGCTGCAGAAATATCTGCTGTTCAAGATACTGAATATAAAGAGGTTAAATAAATATTTCTGATATGTTTCAAAGTTAGTGGTGGAAAGAGATATGAGCAGGGAAGCAACTTTCATGGGGAGGACTGCATCTTCACACTGAGAAGGCTCCTTTCTTTGAGGCCAGTTATCAAAGACATATTTACCTTAAAATGAGATAAGAAGATTGGATTGATATTGATATTCTGTTGCTCATATTGTGATCCAGCCTTTCATACAAAAATTCTATTGGAGATCTGGGTAACAGCTATTTGGGCTTCCTTGGTGCTACTTCTCAAAAAATTCAGGCAGAATTTTACTAACTAAATATATTTCTTAAATAATTCTTGTAGTTTGACCCAATGATAGAGTTTGACATGCCATATTTACTGATATTAAGTATATTAGAGAAGATATTACACCTAGAATGAAGACACAAATAACAAAAATATGCCAGAAGTCTAGAGAGAAAGGGTCATTGTATCAGAATAAATTTTATCTTTTAGGAGGACACGGAGTCAGTAAACACTGTTTCAGGAAAGTATGTTATAGTGGGTGGCATGGCAGAGGGATCAGGGACACAAGGAAAGGTAAAGAGAGAGCTTAGAGTTTGGTCAAGAAGCAAAGGAAGAACGGAGAACCTTGAGGATATTCCCATGATATGGTTTCCAACTTAAGGAATGTGAGCTGAAGAGAAGTGGGTTTAGGGTTTATTAGTTTAAAAGCATTTAGCTATCCCTAAATGAGTGACAAGAGTCACTCATTGCCTTATACCTAGCTAGTAACACAGGAAGAACATCACCAAGGAAGTAAAAAGTATGTGGGCCTTGAGTTATCTGAGGTTTTAAAAGGTCACAAGCAGAAAGAGAAATTGATCTAGGGAAGAAATGGAGAGACATGACAAGGTGACTCAGGGATGTTCCCAGACTGTCCATAACAAAATGTGTCCAGACAATAAACGTAGTAATATAAAAATAGTGCACACAACATACAGAAGCAAGAATCATGGCTCATACAGTGCTTAAATATGTCGATATAAGCAATGGGGATAGCCAATATGTGACAAACACACAGAATGGAGACATACTCTTTAAAATGAATTGGCAATTTGTGGATTTCAAGTGGACATCAAGCATGTACAGAGACAAATTTAAGTATTTTTAATTGATAATATTTGATGGAATACCTTTATTTATATGAATTTGTCTCCATAATTAGCTTTATTGATTAATAATCTGGGATATATTTTCACAAAGGCTCTCATAAATTGGTGTTGTATTCCTTTAAGTAACTGAGCTACAGAAAAATCACATTAAGAGATATAATGAGTCTAAAATATTTATGACTAATATTAAATAATGTGGGTATAGAATATCCAGCCAGGTAATAGCCTGAACTACATAAACTATTACATGCACTTAGCACACACATGTCATCCCTAAGACAGGTCCCTGAAGTCTTTGAAGGTGTTAGAGTTTCCATAAATTTCAAGATTTGTATAAGTTGTAGAGTAACACAAAATCTCAGTGCCCTCAGAAATGCATTTCTTCCCCTAAGATGGTACACAAATAATATCTGTATTTAGGTTTTTAGTATTAAGAAAAACCTATTCACTTCATACCATCCAACAGAATCATGTTTCCTAATGTCCCATTGCCATTTCCAGGGTTCCAAGAGGCTTCTGAGGTTCTTAGCCTACTTTTATTTGAGGCAAACACATTAGTAGAATTTATGAAATGCAGATAGAAATAAACAGTTTTATTACTTTACTATTAGTCAATTTTTGACATTATTCTTTAGATTTCCCAGCTGTAGTAATAAGGGGAGCGGGCCCTGCTTTTCATCCGGCCCAGCTCCCGCACGNATATATATAAAACAAAATTGATCTTAAATTTGTATCAATAAGCCAAGATCCATACCAATGCAAAGTATTCATCTCTATAGCATATTCCTATTCAAATTTAAACAAACATTTATAAACAATATTTGGTAATATGGGTGCAATTCTCTCCCAAACTGCTTCCTGCTTTTTATTGGGCAAAGTATTTTGGGGGGTGTTTACAGTGGCCTTTAGGGTGGTCTTGGTCCATTAAACCACATTAGTCTGGAAGGATTCCACAGGTTCTCATCCTCTGTGCAAACAAAAGAAGAACCTGTTCTTCAAAGTAACATATCCTTAGATACACATTCTGAAATCAAGATACCTTTAAAATATATATGGTGGTTTAGCTTATGAGCCTGTACGATGAAGTGTCTCTCTGTACCTAGCTCTTTCACAGGCAAAAAATTCAAAGAAAGCACAATAATATACACAATCCAGACTCTCTATGTATATTCCATCTTTACATAGCTTATTTTCTTTTAATTTTCTTTTTAATTAATGACTGTCTGTACTCTGTCTTTTTAAAGACTTTACTTTTTAAAAAACAATTTACTTCTTTTTATAACTGTCTATATTCTTTTTCTTCTCTCTCCAAAGCCTTCATACATTTATCTAACACTATGACCCATTTAGAAGTTTGGTTTTTTTCTGTAATCTGAAGCTGTCTTTATTGTATATCTGTAATTATCTTCTCACCAGAAACATTTTTTCTTTTTTTTAATGCTACATGGGCATGGCTAAGACCAACTCTGTAGTCCTGCCTGCTTGCTTTGCCCAGTCCAACATGGCAGAGGCATGTTCACTGCCACTGAGAGCCATGCACATTGCCCCATTTTCAGGCACACAGCAGGTCTACATTGCCATTAATCAAGTTGCAGAACTCTTCTCACAAACCCCATTTAAATGCTCAGCCTATCGAAAGAGCCAGAGTTTGCTCTGGCACCATGGCCCAGGAAACCACCAGTTCAAAACGGTGCAGCTTTTTTTTTTCTGCTACCGCTGAATCAGGAAAACTTCTCTTAAAGGAGCTATGGCATTAAGCCATGTTTATGTCTCTCTCTCTCTCTCTCTCTCTCTCTCTCTCTCTCTCTCTGTCTCGAATTTCCTCCCAACACTCTCAGGTTTTAAGTAGATCTTAGATGGCCATGTAGGTACCAATTTGTAGTAGAAGGTTTCTGTCCCAACTAGTCCCACAATAACCACACAGAAAACAAATTATTTGCAATGTTGTTTGGCCAAAAGCTTACGCGTATTTCTGGCTAACTCATATCCTAAACTAACCTATGTCCATTAATCTGTGTATTGTCACATGGCTGTGATTTACCAGGTAAAGTTCTGTCCAGCATCTGTTGGTGGTGGGGGCTACATGGCGTCTCTCCCTTACTCTGCCTTCTTTCTCCGAGCATCCAGTTTAGTTTTCCAATCCTAGCTCTGTTCTGCCATGCTCTGCTATAGGCTCAAAGCAGTTTATTTACCAACCAATGGTATTCACAGCATACAGAGAGGAATCCCACATCAAGGTGCTATCAGTAAGACCCATTGCTGGTCCTAACAATTGACATCAGAAGCAGCTGAATAGCAAAATGGGAAAGAAAGATGCTAGTTAGCTGAAAGGCTTGTCTACTATCTTAATTGAAGTGATATTTAACAATATATACATTTATTAAAGGCCATTGTAAGATGAAATATGCATAACACCTGGGTATAATAATGTGCCAATAAAAATGTTAAAGACACAAAAAAACTAAAACCTTAGCAGTCATTGTTCTAATAATGACAGCATCATGTAGTGAAGTCAGAACTATCAATGGATGTTAAAACTGGTAAACAAAAGTTAAATAAACACTATGCATGACGGTACACTCCTATCTTGCCAGTCAATACTTACGGGCTGAGGCAGGAGGATCTCAAGATCAAAGCCAAATTAGTCTCCATAGTAAGATACATGCCTCGCTAGCAAAATAATATCTGCTAGAAAGGATCATCTCAGTTTCAGAATATGTTAATAACTATAATCATTGATGTTAAGTGATGCATGACTATGTATCTGTTAACAAACACAACCCATTGATAATTAGCAATGGAAATTGCAGTATATTGGAGATACCATCTAAGTCAGCTGTTAATATTTTACATAAAATCAGTAGAAGGCAAACTGCATTGTGTCATCCCCTAGATGTGGAGAATAATATATTGCTACTTTTTTTTTCACACAGAGTATCCTGTAGCTTGTGATGGCTTCAAATTGCATTGTCAATAAGGATAGCCCCCAAGTTCTGATCCTCCTCCCTCCACCTATAGAGTACTGTGATTTTTAGGCTTGTGTCTCCCTTCCCACTTTGATAAGATGCTGGGGATTGAGCATAACATTCATAAATGCTTAGGTGGGGAGATGAATAATGAGGAAGCAACAGACCAACCTAAGTGAGGGACCATCTTCACTCTGACCTGGCTTGAACTACCATGAGATGGCATAGATATGGAGGTAAAGACTGTTCCAAAGTGGAAGAAATTAGACAACTGAAGACAAAAGACAATCCTAAACAACCCAAACCCATTCATGACATCCCTGGAATCACCAGTGGAGTTTTATGGATTTTTGTTGCTTAGATCTACGTGCATCAGAGTTATCTTTATGACTTTAAGACTGATGTGAAGGTATTGAAGAGAGTTTTCATGATGTTGCCATGAGAGATGTCACATCTGAGTATTACTCCCAGATGGTATTATGGTTTGAATTTGAAATATATTCAGCATTTTCATGTGTTTAGACACTTGGTCCCTACATGATAAGAGATGATACCACCTTTGGGACTGTGACCCAGTTAGCAGGAGTGGGTCTGTGGAGAGTAAGGGAGAACTTGAAGGTGATGCCTGATTCTGGGGTCAGCCCAAGCTCTGTGCTTGATTCACCAAGACATAAGAAGATGCTGCCTCATGCCTGTGCACTAAGGATGGAACCAAGCCAGCTGCTATCCTTCCCTTGTGATGATGGCTTATATAACTGAAACTGTGACTCCAAAGAAACATGGCTCCCATTTAGTTGTTTTGGCAGATATTTTGTGACAACGGTGAGAAGGGTAATGAATAAAGATGATTTGAAAATGTTAACAGTTGGTGAAAGATGGGAAAGAACGCTCTAAACAATTTTCAAACCAGGAAGTTAAAAGAGGATTGATGCTTAAACAGACAAACCTGAAAACTTTTCTAATTATCTATGCTTACACTCATAAGAAAAAGCTGCCCCTAACCCTAATCAGAGCAGTTTCTTCCAACAAATGGTGGTTAATGCAAATTCAGGGATACCCAAGATACACAGAATAAGCTAAGGTTGTAGACTCAGGCCTAAAAAGACATGTTTAAACCACCCATCTAAGTCTCAAGGGACATTGGGGAGGAGAAGGCAGGAGGCATGTAAGAAATTGAAGACAAGATGAAATGCTGTAATATGCTATTCTCTGGACACATAAACTATTATGATCATAAACTAACAACAGTTGTAGGTACCTGCACTGAGCCATACCAACAATCAATCACAGAATGGGGAGCAGTTTATGGGATCCTCCCCTTTAATGCTGAGCTATTGACTATTGACAGATTCTAGGTGAGGTGGAATCCTGTGTTTAGTTATATACCTGCAACTGAGTCCACCAGGCTCTAAGGGAAAGGCCAGATGCATACTCACACTGATGGTCCTGGCTAAACAGGTCATTCACAGAACAAATAAATAGGCATGGAAAAAAAGAGGAGGGTTGAAAATGAACACATTAAGAAGTAAATGAATTAAACACTTTATAAGGATTTTATGTGAATGAGTAAGCCACAACAGGTCACAGCTTTGCACATCACTGTGGATCATTTAACACAAACACTAACACACACACAAATCCTGAAAAGTGACTATTTCCTTCTTGAAGAATGGTGCCAAGAGCAGCCTCAGGGGAACTGCCATGGACTCCTAGATAATAAAAGGCCACACTCTACAAACCTGGAAGACTATAAATATTAGTGATTGGACATTTGTCATGATGACAGAGTCACAACTGGAAGCTGCACAGATATTGGCTCATCCCTGCAGATCCTCATCATTCCCTGAAGTCAGTCTTTGAAGTTGGGTTCCACAGGAGAACCAAGCCTCCACTGGAAGGCATGGTCGTCAGGTATTTATCAATAATTAGTACCTCTTCATGTTCCTCTGGGAATTCTTCAGGCTGACACCCAGTTTTTCTGCTTCTAGGGAAATCTGCATCTCATGAAATTGAATTGTGTTGGACCATGACTTTATCCTCTTAAATATTGATGCCTTCAGAGTACAGGTGAGAATCAAGGCTGTAAGTTTAATGATAGCTATAAAAACACAATGATGTGTTAGAGGGCCTATATTATGTGTTGCTTGGCATTCTTCAGACATCTGACCCATTTTTGGAGGTTATAAGACTCTGTAATAACATAATGTAGAGCAAAGTTTGGTAGTTGACACCTTTAATACCAGTACTCTGGAGGGAGACATGATATTCAGATCTCTGTGAGTTAAAATCCAACCTTGATTTCATAGTGAGTTCCAGGCCAGCCAAGGCTACCTGACTCAAAAAAAAAATAGAACATAAAATAAAAACCATGGTCTCTTTATAGTACAAGCCACCTCAGCAAACATGTAATTGTCATGAACTTTAAAATAAAACTCATCCAATAGAAATAGGTCAAACTCACTTTAGGAAATAACCATCTGATAACCAACCAGATGAATGCAAGTGTAATGAGGAGGACAAATCCTTCCAGACTCTGAGAGTGGTCTGCAGACAGAGAACTTTGAGTCAGGTGGTCATGTGACTGCATCTGGCTCATGACACTGCCTGCTCCTGCTGTCCATCTTACTAGAGTGCTGAGAGAATAAATGGTTGGAGCACCAGACGTGTCTAAGACTGAAGCTTTTGTGCGAATTGAACCGAAGGGAAGAAATGACCCCTGGGGAATCTCATCTACTAGGGTAATATGAGAGCCTGCATGTGACAGCCAGTGTTTAACAGGTTGTCGATTCCCTGTGCAGAGGAGAGCAGGAGAAGAAACACAGGACTATTAGTGTCTGAGTTCATTAGCATGAGTAATATATCGATATAAAGCCACACAGAAAACCAAGGAAGAAATAATGTCGGCAAGGAGAAACAGAAAGGAAGGTGTACTGAGATTTCTAGTTAACATTCAGACCCTACTCTGTCGGCTGTAACAAATGCTTCTATTGGACTTTCATATGCATTTTCTTCTTGTAGAGAGTTCTGATTCCTGTTAGAATTAAGGAGAAGGGATAAGAACTCAAGTTGAGCATGCTGTCCTTGAGTTGTGCCACTGTGCTCAAGGCCTTCTTTGAGCATTCAGGGTCTTCCAAATGAAAACATCAACAACAACTCAAATACATGAGAACTCTTGAGGATTGTAACAACCTTGAACACTTTTATATAACAACCAATTCAACAAGGGGCTGAGAGATGGCTCAAAGGTTAAGAGCATTTTTGCTTTTACAGAAGGTCCAGTTTTAGTTCCCAGTACCCACATGGTGGCTCACAACTTCAGTTCCAGAAGATACAATGCTTTCTTCCAGCCTCCATGGGCAAGGCATGCAAATACATAAATTCAAATGAAATAGTTGTACACATACAATAAAATAAACAAATCTTTAAAATCACTTCACTTAGAAGGAATTCTATCAGCCAGATAAAAAGAGGAATATTACAAAACAGCAAAGTTTAGAAAGTGGTTTAAAAATTGAATAGAATTTTTGACCTAAGCTACAAAATCATTCTGTTCTTCATTAATGGAGTCTTTCATTTCTACTCATACACTTTCGATGTGTTCAAAATCAGTGTACTGGGAGGCATTTTGACAATTTTGCTAAAATTTGACAGCATGGTCAATTTGAATTCTCATCGTCACTCCTTAGGTTCAATAGGAACTTGAACTACTATGTTCTCTTACATATGAGGGTGAACTCGTATTGGGGGCATAGATGTTCAGTATTGAAATTTTCTCTTGATGGAATTTTCCTGTGACTAATATGAAAGTACCTTCTTTATCTCTTTTGACTGATTTTAGCTTGAAGCCTATTGTGTTAGATATTAGGATAGCTACACCCACTTGTTTCTTAGGTCCATTTGATTGGTATTTTTTTTATCAACCCTTTACTTTGAGATGATGTCTGTCTTTGAGGTTGAGATGTGTTTCTTGTATGCAGAAGAAAGATGGATTCTGTTTTTGTATAGAATCTGTTAGCCTGTGCCTTTTTATATGTTCTCAATGAGCCAAAACAACAGAGCTAAGGATTTACCCAAAGATGTAGCTTCAAAACTGTGTTAAGGAGAGAGAACACAAAGGCACTCTTGGATTCATACCTGCAAACACACAGGAGTCCTCCTTCCTCAATCAGATGCCCAGTGTGACAAACAATCTCAGTTGTCAGCTTGACTACATCTGGAATCAACTAAAATGCAAGTAGCTGGTCATGCCTGTTAGGGATTTCCTTAATTGGATTGACTACTTGAGGAAGGAAGATCCACCTGAAATCTGGGTCACACCTTCTAGTGGCAGCCCAGATAAGAGGACTTGGAAGAAGGAAGCTTTTGCTTTTTTCCTTCTTGCCCTCTCTCTTGCTGACAATGTCACCTAGCCTGATGCTAAAGCAATCCTTCACTGGTGTTAGAACCTACTTCTTCAGGATCCTCAAGTACACCATGGACCAGCAAGTCTCCAGATTGGGACTGCTGAAACATCCGAGACAACCAGCCTCAAGGTACAAACAACTACTAGATCCTTGGAATTTGTGGCATGAGAAAGTCATTGATGGAATACTCTGGATTATTACCTATAACCCTAAACCTATCTAATAAACACCCTAGAAGTGTGTGTGTGTTTTTGTCAGAGAGAGAGAGAGAGAGAGAGAGAGAGAGAGAGAGAGAGAGACCTATCAATTTTACTGCTTTACAAAAAGCCAACAAATTCACCCTGGAAATGAACTGAGATATCCCTGTAATAAATCAATATATAAATAGCTTGAAGTTTCAAATGAAGTGACTTGTTTCACTCTAATAACAAATTTCTCCCCCTGTGTGTTGCTTAGAAAGACAGGAAGATGAAGACAAAAACTATGCAGAAGTTTGACTCCTTATTGCAAAACAATGTAAAAAACTGTTAGATGTGTAGAATGTTTGTCCCTGATACCTTGCAAAACTGAACTCATTTGTGAATGTTGACCTGTGGTGAAAGAGGTTGCAGTTCTTAATGAACATACACACATGTGTGTGTGTGTGTGTGAGAGAGAGAGTGTTTGAAAATTAAGGATGCAATAGCCAGACAGTACACCAAGAAAGAAGAGAGAAATCACATTCTCCATCAAGTCAAATAACCCTACCAAGAGTAAAGGATACTTCCAGGAGACTAAGCTCTCAAGGACTGAAAAATCAATCTCAGAGCCTCCCTTTGACAGTAAACAAGTAGGGTAAGAGGTTGTTTTTGGAGGCAGTTTTCTAGCCATCAAAAGGAGGGGCTCCCAGATGAAATCAGCCTATGCTATATGAGCTTCTATTCAGTCTTCTTGTACCCTCTAATTATTTGAATTATTCAAAGTCTCCCCTTTCCTGTGATCTTTACTTACACTTTTCTCAATCAAGAGTAGCAAGAACATTACATTTACTGCCATTTTCTGGAGACCTTCCTGTCTCTGAAACCTTCTTCTGGGACTAATGGCTTCAAATCTTCTCCAAAACCTAGCTTATAACTTACCAACTGTCTAATCTTGAATAGAGGTGATCAATTATATTGACCTCTCAAAGACTTAAAATTCTTTTCCTTAAAATTAAGATATTCAATCTGACATCCATTAGTCCTAAAATTCCAGGCTCTTGCATTTTACAAATTTCTTTCTATGTCCATGCTCAATGGATGAAAATGTATCACATTTTTTCCTATCAAATAACATAGATTTGGGATTGATTCATGAATACATCTAAATGGCAAAGCTTATGCAAAAGGAAAAGGGAAAATAATATCTACATTTCTTGATATTTCAAAATACTATTTCTTTGTTGCTTAATGAATACTTAAAATAGTTATTAAATAGCAACAGTAGCTATTACACAGGGAGAGAAATTTACAGTCATAACACAATCAAATATTAAGGCTATTTAAAAAATTTTAAAGGAAAACAAAAGTCAATTGCACTAACTTCTGACAGTGACCTATGAGTGCACAGGTACACATGTGGCATTCAAGGTGTTTAGAGATTTCACATTCCTCATGTGCCACTAGGACCCTCCATTGGCATTTCTTACTATTTCTGAGTTTAAGTATGAAAATCTTGCATTTCGGCGCCAGAAAAATATAAGAAAATCATAACTCATTATTGATTTCTAAACAGTAGTAATTCAATAGAAGAAGCTGAGTTTTTTTTATAAAAATTTACTTCATAATACTGTTTTGTCATTGGAAGATATTTCCTGAAATGGATATTAGAGCTACAAGACTTTGGGCTGATTCCCAATGTTGACAATAGAATACTCCTTATTATGCCAAAGAAAATTGCTATACACATGATGAAAGAGGATAGCAAGATAGGACCATATAGAAGAACATATTTGTAAATTGGAGAAAGGGGATTATGACTGAAGTCACAGAGTGATTAAAATATTAGTCATACATTTTAATGGATATATATATTTATAAGTTTATATGAAGGTAGATAATTATTGAAGCAACACTCTTCTATGAGCCAAGGATGGCATTCACATCTGCAGCCACCTCTGTGCAGGAAGCTAACAGGCAAGGGAGCTCAGAAATCAGCATCCAGCCTTCACGCTACAGCAATGTCCTATCTAAAAAAAAAATAAATAAATAATGAAAACAGAATTAAAAACCCCGATCTACCCAAATACAAGAGCTACCTTCTCACTTGCAATGCACAATTTTCTAGGTAAGGAAAACAGGACTTAAAAGGATTATAAGAGCAGACCTTGAATTTGCGTTAGAGATGTGACACAGGCCTAACCTGAAGCCATGTTCCTTACAGTTACCCTATTGCTTTTCAACCATAAAGGCTTTGTTATAGAAATAAATCTGGATTACTACAATTCTGAACCATACAATTGTTTGCACACAGAAGGCAGCAAAAGAAATAAACTACAGCCAAGAACCTTTTGAGGTTTATCATCTTTGAACTGCCTCTTCAAATAAATGACTTTCTGCCTTTGACAGTTTGATGTTCAACATACAAAAGAAGATGAACTATTCGGTAGTCTTACTTTGTGTTTGCAACTCATCAAAGTGGCATGGTTTTAGTCTTACATATCTTCGTCAAGCAGATAATTAGATTTATCAATCAACACTTTCAAACATTCCTTAAGAGCAAAACACTTCAATGAAGTGTTGTTTGAGGGAAAGAAGATTCACAATTGAAACTGGCTAAAAGCAAAAGACCAATCGGAGGCCATTATTAAACTATGATTTATACGGCAACAATATCTGAAATTACTACAAAAGTATTAGGAATTTTTTCTCCAAACCATTCTTTATAACTTTCCTGAGACATACTTTGGTGAGTTCTTTACTCATTCTATAATTTGCTTATTATCTTTTCAAAAATAATTACGTATACAGAAATAGATAATATAGTTATTTGCTTGTTTTCTAAGGATTAAGGGATAATCACCATAAAATTCACATAGTAGAAGATATATTGAGGCTATTTAATAGCATAAAAATCCCAAGAAGCCTTGTATAAAAATTGTTTCTAGTCTTAGAGAAAGATTCTGGATTTTGTACATATCTGTATAACTGTAAATTACTAAATTTTCTTTCTAGTTCTTCACACTGTCCCTCATTTCCACTCTAAGATGCTTGGTGAAATCAAAGAATGTCCTAGTTTGCTTTCTATTGCTATGATGATGATGATTACCAAGAGCAACCTGGGGAGGAAGGAAAGGGTTTATTTGACTTATACATCTCGATCACAGGCTATAACTTAGAAAAGCCAATGCAGGAACCTCAAGGTAGAAACTAAAACAGGAGCCATGGTAAAAGGTCTAATGACTGCTGAATACCCATGACTTTCTCATCCTTCTTTTTACACAATCCTGGGCTGTTTTCCCAAAAGTGGAATCACCAAGAGTAGGGTGGGAGTGGAACCACCCACAGTAGGTTGAGATGGCTCCCATACCAATGATCAACCAAGAAATATGCCCTCAGACTGACGAAGAGGCCAATCTGAAGGATCCAGAAGCACCTTGCAAGGCATGGCACAATTACAAAGGAAAGCCTTAGGGCTCAATGCTTAAGAGTGCTCAATGATTCAGACCATTTGCACCTCTTACAGAAGATCTAAGGAGGGTTCCCATCACCTATACTGAGAAGCTCACTTCCACCAGTAACTCTAACCCCAGGGTATCTTACATCTTTTGCTGGCCTCCATGGGTACCCCCACTTTTGTGTATATGCTAACACACATGAATAATAACTGTATTAAAATTAATGAACTTACTAAAATTAATTGATTTCAAATTAATTTATAAAACTTATTTCATAAAGGGAAGTCTAAAGTAAAAGCCCAAGGCCATCTGCATCATAGCACACGTGCAGCCAGGCTGTCACATTCTGAGAAGCAGGGAACGGGAGTTTGGGGAGGGTGATTGATGGCAAACATACACATGAGCTAGGTCTTCCCCAAAAGAAAAAAGAAGGAACAAGAAATTCTATTTTTCATGTCAGTAACTAGAGCTAAGTTTGTACATGTTTTGACCCAAAGTAGAAACAAAAGTACAAACATTGGAAACCTGTAGAGAAGCCCCTTTACATATAAGGAGTAAACTGTAAACATATAACTTATCCACAGCATCCAAAAGTATTAACAAAGAAATTCTGATTCACAGCAGACAGAGTCAATCACAGTTAAAATATAATCTTTCACCTCCCTAAGTTCTTCACATTGTATTAATGTGGCCAGACTGATAACAGCTGTCAGCTGAAACCCCTGATGAAATATTCATTACTGAAGGAGAAAATTAAAGAAATCTGTCAGGTTGGGGTTTATTATGTCCAAAAAAAAACTTCATCTTTTTCAACATTTAACTTACCAAGAATAAATGTTTCATTACATATTTTATTGAACAGGAACGAACAATTCTACTTGTGGAAATGTTGCAAGTTCTCTGTAACATAAGTGATGGCATTGTTGTAACAAATAAAATGAGTTTATAAATAAAAACAATACAGGTTGGGGAAACGGCTCAAGTGTGAGGCAAGTACGACTTGAATTTGACCTTCAGAATCTATGTTGAAAAGCCGGGCACAAGAGCGTACACTTGCTACCCCAGTGCTGGAGAGGCAAAAAAGGGTGGATCCCTAGGGTGCACTGGCCAGCCAAGCTGTCCTTCTTGGCAAGTTCCAAGGTAGTGAGAGACTCTATATCAACAGAACTTAAGAGATGCTTCCTTAGTAGCAACACCAGGGCTGCCCTCCAGTCTCTTATACACATTTGACATATATCTGCACACTTATGCATTCCTATACATGTGGACACACACATATACAAATCAGAGAAATCTAAGTCATATGTGATCGCGTTATATGTCAAAGATAATCTTTACTTCTTAGAGTAGCCATTCCAAACAGTATTTTATAAAGCATCCTTCAAACTTCCATATAAACTTCAATAAAAGCAGTATTCAAATATGAAATGAGCAAAAACAAGTTTTTCAATGGCTTATTGTTTCACCTTAGGGGAAAAAGGCATAATTTCTGATTTCATCAAAGTGAAATAAACATCTATTCTGCCTAAACAGAATTCCAAATTTCAAAAGATGTGTTCTTCGGTAGACTACCTTTGTTATTTAAAGTAGTGTTTCTTTGATAATTAACAGCTTCTGATGAGATGCATGCCAAGTATGAGAAATTAACGCCTGAAGTGTCTGCTCTTTACTCTTTCTTACAGACCTTCCACAGTTTTAGTTCTGACACAGGAAAAGGAAAATGTGCTTATGACGATGTTAAATAAACCAAAGCTAGGTAGAATGAAATGTGTGTGTGACTGGCTCATTCCCTTGTAATGAGATATATCGCTTTTACATAAAGATGTGGAGTAAATCATCAGAGAACTACTTTTTGAAGAAGAAAAACTTGAAAGCATCTAATAAAGAAAATTAAGCAACCTATTGATGTATATTTTGGACTTAGAGTTGTAATATAGATGCTTAAACAAGTAAAAATATATTATTTTAGTTTCTATAAATAAGCTTAATTTCTTAATATTTAATTTATTTTATCAATTGTTGGCATCTATGTGTGGGAGCACATGTGTTTTAATATTTATGTAAGAAGTCCAATTTGTGAGTGACTTTCTCCTTCTACCACATGGCTTCTGGGGACCAGACTTAGGTTGAGGGTAAGCACGCTTACCTCCTGAGCACCTCAGCACCTACAACCTTAAATTTTTATTGCTAGAGCTGTAGACAGTTAGACTGGATGCTTCATGGGCACATATGGTCCTCAACCACTCATGTGTTACCATGATTCTGAAAAGTTCAGGGTACAATGTCATTGAGAAGGAATTTTTCTTAGCAGTCCATATACATGCGTCCACAGATTTTAGCTCAAAAACATTAGTCTACATTGACATTGGTGGCTTTGGGTCATTACACCCCATTGGAGAAACTGGGGTCTTTCACACAGTGGAGACTCCTGATACTCATGACTTCCTCTACATTTGACAGAAATACAGCTTTCTTATAAGTCGAACAAGCACTTTCCTTCTCTCAATGCAGAATAGCCCAGAATATAGTTCTCCATATAGTGAGGGAAAGAAACACTTTATTTCTTAAAACCTTTTCTTTTCTCCAAGAGGATCAAAACAAGGATATGAAATCCTGGAGATTTTAAACTATACCCTATTCTCAGTGCAAACCCTAATCTGGAAAAAACAAAGCAGAAACTTATTTTTCTGAATAAGAAGAAATGGAAGGAAAAAATGAGGAAATAAACTAACCCACGAAATCAAATCAAGGGCATATTTAAGGCATTATGTACTTATTTTAACTATATGATCAGCATCATTAGTTATTATGGAAATGCCAATCAAAACCACAGTAAGTTGCTCCAGTTAGGATGACATACATTGATAAGTAGCATATGAATTCATGGGGTGCCAGAGTAGTTTAAATTCTCAAATGTCATCAGTGAAAATAAGGTAATAAAAGATGGTACAACTTTAGAAACAGTTTGGGATTTTCTTATAAAGTAATGCCTTCACTTACCAAGGGACAAGAGAATCTTCATGATATTTACTAAGGTAAATAAAAACAAACTTGTCTGCACATGTTTCAAGTGTCCCTATTCATAACCACAAGAAACTCAAAACAACCCAGGAGTCCCCTAGCTTGACAGGGGTAAATAAAGAGTGGAAACTACGCAATGAGATATTAAACCGAAACGAAAAGGATAAAGGCAGCACTGTAGCATGACCTCAAACACAGAGCTTCACAAATGCAGATCTAAAATGCTACATACTAAGTAAATACATTCAAATGGCTTTCTAGGAAAGAAGACAGCACTGTGGAAACATTTCTTCAAAGGTTAGTAATGAACAGGGAGTTTATGAAGAAGAGACTAGCCCCAAGCTCACATCCCTGTGTGCCAAATAAGATGCAACTGAGTGTGTGCAAATAAAATGGGGTACCTTAAATTATTAGAATATTATAAAAATATAGACTTTTGATAAGCTTCAAAGAAGTTCTACATGAATATATATCAGTTTCTCAAAAGTTAGAAAAATTTATGAAACACTAACATATCAGTAAAACCGAAGACTGGGAGTACAGCCCTAGGGTTAAGTGAATTTGCTGCTCTTGATGAGGACCTTGGTTCAGATCCCAGCATTCAAGTCAACAGTTCACAACCATCTCTAACTCCAGACCCAGGGGATCCAGCACTGGTCTCCATGGATACTCACACACATGTGGTATAAACACGCATCGACACATAACCTTGTATATACATAAAACTTATGTAAAAGGAAGAAAGAGTATTCATTATTTCATTTGAGATGCCAGCTATGAAATGCTGTTTTATTCTCTTCCTTTTAAAGACTATGGTAACTTCTCATGAAATTAACTTTAGTCTTAATCTGCCTTTTCAATATGGGCAATTATTTATATAGAAACCTTAGAAAATCCAGAAAAAAATTAAAAATATTTAAATAATAATATTCTTACTATATAGAGACAAATGTAGTTACATTTTTATCTAAACAAACTGCATTTTTCCTTATACCTATGATTTTATTTCTCTGAACTTTAGGCTTAAATTGTTATTAACATTATATGCATAGAGGCAGATCTCTGTGAGTTTGAGGCCAGCCTGGTCTACATGGCTAGTTCTAGAATATCTAGGACTGATACACAGACAAACCCTGTCTCAAAGAAAAACCATTATGTACATAGATATTATACTGTGTATGCATGTTTGAATATATATACTACATATAGTAATAGCCTGCTGTAGTTTCACGTATGTAATAATGCTATTAACGTCTACTTAATAAGTTGCTTGTTAACTTGCAGCAATATATTTTGTACTACTAAATTATCCATAACTCCATTTTCAGTGACAGTGTTATGCTATTTTAGTGAAGAATTGTTGTAGATGTGGTCTTGGAAGTCTTAGAGCCCATGGTTTCCCAGCATGGCCTCTTATACTATGTATGTTGATGTAGAGTTTGTGTCTGGTCTCTTTTCTGCCCGCTCTTTCTGGTTGCCGGATTTGGTTTCTGTTCTCCATTCAAGCAGAGGATTCTGATTTGTGAGTTTACCCCTAAACAAATCACCATCTGTTTCTCAATTCTGAGCTAGTGTGGGATTTCTTTTAAGCATTCTTCCACATACATGCAGGTTCATTTATATTTGTTTTCCATTATGGTATTGATGACCATTCACTTGTCAAAACTAATTGAACATTTAAAAATCATGGGTCTTTTCCTTGCCTGTATGTCTGTATACCACATTCATGCAGACTCCATGGAGGCCAGAAGAGGGTATCAGTTCCCCTAGACCTGGAGTTACAGTTAGTTGTTTGTGATCCTCCATGTGGGTGCTGGGAATCTGGGTCCTGTGTGAAAGCAGGTACTGTACTGTTGAGCCACCTTCAAGCCCCATAATTGGGCATTATTACAGAGAAAATGTTTCATTTATAATTCCTTATTCTGTGCCAACATTTATAAGACTGGGATTGAATGAGTGAGTGAGTGAGTCAGTGAGTGAGTGAGTGAGTCAGTGAGTCAGTGTATGTGCATGTAAGTGTGTATGTGTGGGTGTTGTGCTGTGTGTGTGTGCGTGTGTGTGTGTGTTATGTATGAGAGGTGCATGCCATGTTAGGCATTAAGTACTCAGAGGAAAATCTGCGAAAATCAGGTATCTCCTTTTCACATGGGTCCTGAGGATTGAACTTAGATCCCCAACTGTAGCTGCAAGAACCTTCACCTGCTAAACCATTTCACCAATCCTGAATAGAGATTCTAAAAAGTTTACTGGATTGGTGTGTCTGGGGATATTAGGAAACACAGTATCAATATGACTGCCTAAACGTGAGCTGAAGGAGGACAACAACAATAGCCATGCCAAAGTGGACAGGGAAAAGCCACTGAGGGCTCAGCTCAAACAACTACAGTCAACTAAGGAATCCTTGAAGCATGATTAATGCAAGCTCAGAGTCTGAAACTGGGGTTCAACCTGATGCCCCGAAAAGCAAAGTAGCTAGCCACTGGCTCTTACCTCGACCTCAGTCCAAAATGGTGGTTCTGCCTCCAGAAATCTCAGAATGAAACTGTGACTAAGAGCTGTCTCATACCATTTTATAATCCTCTTTAGGTCTTGGATTAAATGTGTATACCACTGCGATTAAAGGCATGTACCACCCGGTTTCTATTGCTAGCTCATGTGGCTACTGGTATTAAAAATGTGTGTTATTGCGGCCTGGTCTGTAAGGCTGTCCAGTGTGGCTGTTTTACTCTGTGAACTTCAGGCAAGCTTTATTTATTAAAACAAAATAGTAATGTCACTACAAAATAATTTGGGTGGGAGAAATGATCTTTTTTCTAGGGAAGAGCACATCTCTGGTTATCCAACACCAAATGGTAAGCATTAAAAACAAATATACAAGTAACATAATACATACTTTGCAGGTTGTGCTGAGGAATACATATGTGTGTGCATATACACATTTATGTAATAGAAATCAAAAGAGGCCATGAATATGAAAGAGAGAAAGAAAGGGTTATGTGAGGGTCTAGAGGAGTGTTTCTCAGCCTTTCTAATGCTGTGACCTATTAATACGTTCTTCTAGTTGGGGTAACAAAAACCATTAATTTATTTTGCTGCTACTTCATAACTAATTTTTTTACTCTTATTAATCATAATTTAAATATCTGAGATGCATTTAAATATCTGAGATGCAGGATATCTGATACACGACCCCTGTGAAAGAGTCATTTGATTAACCCCCCCCCCAAAAGGTATCATGACCCATAGGTTGAGAACCACTGGTCTAGAAGGAGGTGATGGAAGGGAGATGTAATTAGAATCTCAAAAAATATATATAACTGAATTGATTTTTAAAGATGCATGTTCATTTATTATTATCATCATTATAATTATTTCTCTCTCTGTTTGTGTGCAGGAGTGTATGTATATATGTACATGCACACATATACTTCAAACATTCAGGTGTCCACAAAGGCCAGGAAAGGACATGGGATTCCATCCATGAAACTGGAGTTAGTGGCAATTGTCAATCACTTGACATGGATGTAGGAAACTGAGCTGCATCCTCTAAAAAACAGGAAATACTCCTAACTGATGAACTATCTCTTCAGCCCTGGGATGATTGTTAAAAGTGCTGTGATCTAACTAACATCTTGCAATTACTCTAATTTCCTTTCCATCCATAGTTTTCAAATAATTTCAGAAATTGTAGACGGGCAGCATTCTAACTCATGACATAAAATAAATACATTAATGGAGAATGAATGGTGATGTCTAGGAATACACACAATACAAAGAGAGCCCATTAATTTTCTTAAGTTTTAAAAAGGACAAAGCTGTTTTATTCTCATAGATGATGTCCTTCTAGTCATGTGGAGAATTTTAGTGACTGTTTATATTTAGTTTTTAAACCACTTAGAAGTTTAAAAATTGCATGGCTATTCATATCAAGATGCAATGAAGGAAGAAAGGAGGAAAGAGGATAAAAAAGAGACAGAAAGTCAGAGATGTTGAGAGAAGATGGCTATGAGGGAGGAAGTTTGCTTACTACCAACAAACCAAAGAAGTCCCCAGATCCTAAAACATTTGAGCTTTAAGCATAAGAAGATTAGATTTTCTTCTTCAGTATTAAAATACATGAAATATACATTTCCCTGTCCCGAGCTACTCAAATTCACTGTTATTTTTCATTGCACATACTCCAAGCACTATAAAACTGAAATTTAAGACCTTTACTTTTCATTAGAAATTAAGTGAGGAAAATAATTATTAAGGAAAACAAGAAATTAAACACCTAAAACCATTCAGCTAAGATTTAAGTGTTGAGAAAATTAAAGAGGCAATTTGAACAGTAATTAAGATATAGACACTAAAAATATAATTATAATTTTGCTCAATTACTCTACCTGTTGCACTATGAATCAAATTATACCCCCTCAAGTGGGTAAAGTTAAAATCAAAATTTAGCATAGTTAACCTATAAATGAATAAATACTTGTAGTAATTCTATACAGCTTTCAGAAATATATTTTCAAGCATTTCTTTTCATAAATTTTAACTGCAATTTTGATGAAAACTATAATAACTGTACTGGTTTATACTTTTATAGGAGTAATGGATACCCATACTTTAATTATAATTGTTAAAAAAATTGCCAAGCAATTAATTAAACTCACTGTGAATTTTGATTTTACTATTTCCATACATTTAGATAATTTAAGTTTGTTTCAACCTGTTTTTCACAATGATGGCTGCAAAGGCATTTATTACATGTATTTCCCCCACACGCTGTTGTTCAAGGATAATATTAAAAATAAACTCTATTTATACCATTTTATTGTTGTCTTTCTTCTCTTGAATCTCCTCACTTGGTAGTCAGGATACTTCTCACTTTTACAGAATAAATAAAATGCAAAGTTGTTAGTTTTTTATAGGTTTGCTTTAATTTCTTGTCTTTTGACAAATAACAGTCATAGACAGGTACATATTTTTATACCTTTCTGTGCTACATTTATGTAGTGATAGTCAATAGGCAACATCAGTTCACCACACGCAGTGTCAGCAAGAAGCCAAAGCAACACCATAAACATAGCCACCCAGGAATTCCATTCATGATAGTCAAAAATGCTGTAAGCATCAGCCCTAGTAGGTGACTTAATCATCAATAATATCTCCACTACAACCGCTAAATCTCAGAGAGAGCATCCAAGGATTTTGAAACAGGAATGGTGAGACACCACATGGTCTGTACTTCCGGAAAAGACTTGCGTTTGCAGTCAATATGAAGAGCACATGATAATACAGCCTGTGATGGGCAATCTAAATCACCTAAATATTTATGAAGTAATGATGTAAGAATGGAAAGTATCTGCTGAACAACAATCTTTGAAAAAGTCAGTTTGCTTCCTTTTCTTAAAGTCTGAAATGCAACTATGCTAAAGTTTAATTAGCAGGGTAACACCAAATATATCACACCCTTGGCTATATTCAAGGTGTTTATACATGGAGAGGAAATCATGAAGGCTACCAGAGACCTCCACTAAGCACGGTCTCTTCACTAAAATAGTAAAATAGGATTGCTTAATACAGTGTAATGTATGACAAAAATACCTCTCATAACACCCGCCAGTATGTATATGGTGAAAGTCATTATTGTTGATAAATACATCAAAAGAACAAAGGAATCCATTGGGGTTCAGGATACTCCTGCTTTCTCAGAGATACAAAGAAAACATCATTATCCTAAATAGTGTGAATTGCATCTTTTCATCGTGTGTACATCACATTCTGTTTTGGTGTGTCCAGACCAGACGTCCTCAACAGGAGAGCTTCCTAGAAGAGTGTATACATGAGAAAATGATTTATTTGCTCTGTAAATTATAGGCTGATAAATAGTTGAGAACAGGTACTAAATCTATGTTGACAGGTGCCTTGCTGACTTTTCTACATTCTATTTTATATTCTGCCTTGTTAATCTAGATGAAGCTTGGTTTATGGACTACTTGTTTTGTTCCATTTATTTATTTTTACTCCCTAATATTCTTTTTAAGGAAGAAACCCAAAAGTAAATGATTCACATTTGTCAAATCATGTGACATATGGATATATTTTTTAAATGGTACAATATAATGAAAAAGAAAAGCCTTTCATTCCTGAAGCAATGAAATGAAATTTCAAAAGTTCAGATCTCAGAAACGTGCTTTAGAAACAGAAAACTTTTTATTATGTCACGCCATTGTGCACTACATTCCACAACCCAAATAAATTTTATGCCAGCAGATAAAATATGAAAATTATAACTTTCAACACAGCATACAGCATTTCACTCAAAATAGAAGCAAATTATGAAGAGGTGAGCATAGTGTTTCCTGTTGACAAAAGCCACAGATTTAAAATTTATAGCACGATTTCCCAAGCTGAAATTAGTATGACACTACCTGAAAGTCCTCAAGTGTGTTTTCAAAGAGTGCCAGGCAAGTCTTCACACAGAATTATTTGTGTATTTGAATGACTCTCGTTATTTTCCACATCAAATACACATATGCACAATCTATGTTATTGTGTGTTATCTATATTTTTTGGCTATTCACCAATTCCTATAGTCAAAGCAATTATTGTCATAGTCATTGATTGTGAAATCAGCATTTTGAAAGAGATTTCTTTATTTTGATTTCATGTTTATATTTATATTTTTTCACGTGTGTGTGTGTGTGTGTGTGTGTGTGTGTGATGTGTCTGTAGAGGCCAAAAGAAGATGTTGTATCTCCTGGGACCAGAGTTAGAGATGGTTGTGAGTGATCTTGTAGTTTCTGGGGATAGAACCAGGTCTTTTGTACAAGCAGTGTTCTTAAACACTGAAGCATCTTTCATCCTCATGCCAAGAGCAAAGCTCACATGAAGGGCTCCTGCTAACTTTGAACATCACCATCTTCATTTCATCCCATGCACAGTGCAGAGTAAAAACCTCCAGTTTTCTTAATTATGTCAAGAGTAAAAAGGATATTGGCTAAGGCTAATTAACCACAAATATTTGAAAAGAAAGATGAAGCTCAAGGAATGAATTGTGGACAACTTAGAATCACCTCAGTTACAGTGCAAGATGGTTGTCTTCATCCTACCAAAGCAAGGCATGACTAGTGTTGGAATGTGAAGCTGACATTATTCATTAGAGTTCCTTGCTTCCTTCCTTCCTTTTTTATTTTAAAAAGAAGATAAATTATCTTTTTTTATTTTACATGCCAATCCCAGTTCCCACTCCTTTTCCTCCTCCCCTTCCATTCTCCTAACTCCCCCACTCCACTTCCCATCCTCTCCACAGAGAGGGTAAGGCACATTGATTTGAGGAAGGTTCAAGGCCCTCCCTACTATATCCAGGCTGAGCAAGGTATCCATCCAAAGAGAATAGGTTCCCAAAAGGCCAGTACAAGTGGTAGGGATGAATCCTGGTGCAAATGCCAGTGGCCTGCCTCAGTCTGCCTCAGCCATGCAACTGTGACCCACATTCAAGGAACTAGTTTGGACCTATGCTGTTTCCTTCCCTGTCTATCTGGAGTTGGTGAGCTCCTATTAGCTCAGGCAAACTGTTTCAGTGGGTGTCCCTTCATGGTCTTGACCTCTTTGCTCACGTTCTTAGTCCTCCCACTCTTCAACTAAACTTTGGGAGCTCAGTCTAGTGCTCCAATGTGGGTCTCTGCCTCTGTTTCCATCAGTTGCTGGGGATGAAGGTTCTATGGTGATATTTAAGATATTCATCAGTCTGACTATGACTACAGGGCAAGGCCAGTTTGGGCATCCTTTCCTCTATCACTTAGGGTCTTAGTTGGGGTCATTCTGTGGATTCCTGGACATTTCTCTCATTCCAGGTTTCTTGCTAGCCCCATAATGGCTCCCTTAATCAAAATATATATATTTTTTTGCTCTCATCTCCCCACATCAGACAGAGGACTGGTTTCCAAATTATATATAAAAAAACTTAAGAAATTAGGCATCAAAATTCCAAATCACCTGGTTAAAAAAATGAGGTACAGAACTAAACAGAGAAATCTCAACATAAGAATTTCAGATGGCTGAAAGACATTTGAGGAAATGTTCAACATTCTTTGCCATCAGGGAAATGAAAATCAAAACAACTCTGAGATACCATGCTACACCAGTCACAATGGCTAAGATCAAAACCACTAGTGATAGACTGATAGCTTATATTTGAAAGGATATGGAGTAAGGGGAACACTCCTCCATTGCTGGTGGGAATGCAAACTTGTACAACCACTTTGGAAATCAGTATGATGATTTCTTAGAAAATTGGGAATCAACCCACTTCAGGACCCAGCAATACCACTCTTGGGTATATGTCCCAAAGATGTTCAATCTTACTACAAGGAAATTTGTCCAACTATGTTCATAGCAGCATTATTTGTAATATTTAGAACCTGGAAACAACCTAGATGCCCCTCAACCAAAGAATGTATAAAGAAAATGTGGCACATTTACACATTAGAGTACTACTCAGTGGTAAAAACCTATGACATCTTGAAATTTGCTTGCAAATGGATGGAACTAGAGAAAAGCATCCTGAGTGAGGTAACCCAGACCTAGAAAGGTGAACATTGTCTGTATGCACTCATAAGTGGGTACGAGATGTAAATCAAATGATACAGAGCCTCCTATAGTTCATGACACTAGAGAAGCTAAATAACGAGGTGATCCCTAAGAAAAACATTCATAGATAAACCTTGAAAAAGGAAGTAGAATGGCCATTTTAACTATGTTGATCCTACCCATCCAAGAGCATGGGAGGTCTTTCCATTTTCTGGTGTCATCTTCAGTTTCTTTCTTCAATGCCTTGAAGTTCTTGTCAAATAGATCTTTCACTTCCTTTGTTAG
>LOEQ01006635.1:79249-89759 GCA_001685075.1 Bramus lutescens | reverse complement strand
GAGGTAACCCAGACACAGAAAGACGATTATCACATGTACTCACTCATAGGTGGTCTTTTAACCAGTGTAGTAGTGATAACTGTACCTTTCCCCACATTCCTCGATAGCATAAGGTTCAGGAGACAGCAGGGATGGAAGCTTAATTGAGTTACTTAGAAACATTATGAGCTTCAACTGATTAAACAGCATTGTTCTCTTCTGTATAAAAGACCATACCATGGTGCTGAGTAATGCAGATCTGTGTTTAGCTTAAACTCCAGAAAGAATGTGAGTCATCCCACCAAGGACAAACAACAGAATCATCAGTGGCCTTTTTCCTACCTCAGCACTGATGTCATGTGGCTCACAACTTCCTGTGACTCCAGCTCTACAGTGTCTTTTTGTTTCCAAGAGGACTTGGACTCCTGTGTAAAAACTCAGACATGTACACATGCTTACGCAATTGAGGATAAAGAAAAAAAAATCTCAAAAAAGAGTAGTCAAATTAAGACATTCTCCCTCTCGAAGAATGTGCTCATCAATCTCATTTTTATGCATATGTTCTTGTCTGTCATTCACATAGTTTATCTCCTCCACTAACCATATCTCTAAATGTATCTAGGGAACAATAAGAAATTTTTCTAGATATACTAAAACTTAGCATGAAATTTATTTCTCCATCAAAATATCACTTATGAAATGCCTACTCAAACCTGGCATGGAATTAACATGTCAGAAATCAATTTATCCTGGCATCATACCTAAAGTCCTTTCTATATTGGTTGTGGTTGCATGTATAAGAAAGAAGAAACTTCTTCTGGCAATCCAGCTGCAATTGAAGTCCACAAGAAGAACACATCTTTTGTAGTATAGTATTATGTAAGAAAAACTGACTATTAAGTCACTACAATCTATCATTCTAGCCAGCAAACACAGGAACTAGGAAAATTCGATGTTGGCTAGCCAACTCAATTAAAAAGATGTGAAATCACAGCAAGAGGGAGGAGCACACAGAATGCTGAGTCTGAACTGAGAAGGACTGGGTTGGAGAGCTGCAAAGCGACAGAAGGAAATGTCCCTGTGCTAGGAACTGTTGGCGAAGGGGAATTCACACCAGCAGTGAGAAAACAAATCATAGACATCCTACCACTAACCATGCACAGCAAGAGGTGAATTCCTGGCCCAGAATGCAGAGTTCGAAGTCAGAGTCCAGACCTCACTAAGTTCAAAGCTACAATACTGATGTGATCACTTAAATAACTAGATTGCTCTCATAGATGGAATGATAATATATATTCATACAGTTGTTCCACAGATCAAATCAAAATACCAAATTCATGGGCAAATGGTAATTGCTCAGTTATTAGCAGCAATGTGTTTCTTCTAAAATTCATGAAAGTAATTGCCTCCTATATCATCACTTCCTGTGAAAAATAGTGATAATCTTGATAATACACAGAGGATTAATAGTAAAAGATGAAAGACAAGGTCATAAATATCTAGTATTTTTAAACATCAACTACATATTCCAGACTAGCCTGGAACTTCCTATGTAGACAGTGATGGTTTCAAACTTCTGACCCCCTTACCCTGACCTGAAAGCTGGGATTATACCACACCCCGTTTATCTGGTACCTGGGATCAAATCCAGAGCTCTATGCATGCCAAGCTAGGCAGGCTACATCTGAGCTCTACCACCAACCAACACTAATCTTAAAAATCAATACAAAGCGTACATAAGAGTCTGACCTATGATGTCAGTTAATGAACCCAAGTGTAATCCATTTCTATGACCATCCCAGATCTTGAAACTTGAAATCTTCTAATGATGTGGAAGCAGAAGGAAAAAATGTGCTTCTCAAGAACATCTCAGGGCATGTTAGGTAGAGAAAATTATGGATACCTAAATACTTCTTAATGTCTGTGAACAATTAAACCCCTTTCTTCCTTGTCAGATTGTCTATTACTGGCTGTTAAGAGCATCACCCTTTGTCTTAGAATATATTCCTTTATGCTTGATACCTCCTCCTCAATATGTAAGCAGATTATCACCTGGCCACAAGCTCTGCTGGTGACCAAGGTATAGTTTAGCAGTTTGTTTGAAAGAACACTCCATATTCTGTGGTGGTAAGCTTGGCCAGCCACCCATGGCATTTCCCCACTTGAGCCAATCTCCTTCCAAAGCCCAGCTGCTCCTATATACTGCCAACAAAAAACCAGACTTTCATAAATGAGTTTCAGATGTGAATAAGGTTCAGCACACAGCATATGAGACTTCTGGGAATGGATAGATTAACTTTTTTAGGGACTTCTGAGCTTTCCATCTTCTTTAAGTAGCTCTCAGAGTTCCTAGTGTAAGCTGGCTGTTTGTGTCAGAGAACAAAATAAACTTAGGGGTTGCATCTGTAGTAGAGATCAGCCTCTCTGTTCAATCTTTTTGAGCCAATATGCTATTGCAAGCCCAGAACACATACCCATTTGAAAATACCAAGCATCATTTAGTCTAAGGGCCTGTCCAGAGAGTCATAGCTTAACTTGAAAATGCAGAAGCTGTGAGTGAATACATACATTGAAACTAAACTTACAGCTTATCTCTCCAAAATTATCAGTATCAATAACAACAACAGTTAAGAAAAAGTCGCAGGGTCCCATTATTTCTTTGCTTTTCTTTTTTGAGACAGGGTCTGGCTATGTAGCCCAGACTGGCCTCAAATGAAATCTTCCTGCCTCAGTCTACCGAATGCTGATTTCCAGAATTGAGCAACATGCCCTGTTCTCTCTTACTCTCCTTTTTTTTTAGTTTTTTAATAACTTGGTCTGTTTCCTTGCCTCACTGGTTGTCTAACCTATGGATGTAACAATGAGCCATTAAATTGAAGGTATTATTGGATGATGATACTTCAAATTCTAGTCAAATATTTTAATATTATTATTATTATTTCAATGTAGAGCCAGTCAAAAATAAATTATAAAAATGCAAAACAGTGAAATACCCAACTTTGGCCAAAAGAAAGGCAGGTGTTTCTTGAATTCTGTTGCCATGTCATGCTTTATTAAACAAAACCCTAATTTAGACAGAATCCCTACTGCCTTTTGTGGTGCTGGAAAATTCTTTTTCAAGTGGAAGTAATTAGTCAGTGATTAAGAGTCAGAGAGTAATTAACACAAACGAGAAATGCCTTTGTTGGCATCTGACCTGCAAATTCAATCGCAAAGAAGCCTTAGCTGAAAACTGTTCAAAAGAAGCAGCTAAACTTTTAAGGTTAAATGATTCCTAATTTAAAAATCTCAAAACCGTCACCACAGATGTATGAATTAAGGCCATGAAACCCACCTTTAAATAGGGTGTTCACACTGGAGAACCCTTCCCAGTATTGTCTCTTGATCTTCTCATTCTGCAGGCATGTTCATGCAGGGCTTCTCCTCAGAGGGGTCCCCTCGTGGTTCTAGCTAGCAGGCTCGACTCCATCTTTCCTAATTTTTCATTATTTTAGGAATCTAAAATTATGGCGTATTTTCTTTTTAGTTATCTGTGTTTTCTGTTCTGGTATAAGCTTTATGAGGTCAAGGAGTTCACATTCCATTGGGTCTCCAGTTCTCAAGATAGTGCCTGACCCATAGTAAGTAACCAATGAAATGTGTGTGAAAAAGTGAATCCCCAACACCTGAAGAAGCTTCTCCACTTCTTATAAATATCACTTCCATGGGCTGGGGCTCGGGTTAGGGATGGTGCTGAGGAATGGGGCTGAGGAGGTAGAGTGCTTGCCCACTGCATATAAGGCCTGGATTCAATACCCAGGACTTTGTATATCAGACATGGTAGTGCAAACTTCTAATATCAGTACTCAGGAAGTATAGACAGAAGGCCAGTGCATATAACAAGTTTAAGTTTAGGCTAGACAACATCAGACTCTCTTTTTTTAGAAAAAAAACAATCCTTGTTACAATAAGTAATTGTTGGTTTGATGGGATTAGAATCACCATGGAAATAAACCAATAGGTGTGTCTGTAAGGGACTGTCTACCTGGGTTAAATGATGTGGGAAGGGATATCCTGTATACAAAAGCACCATTCCATGAGTTGGAATTCTGTATGTAATTAGAAGAAGACAAATGAAGTGCCAGAGTTCACCAGTTTCTGCTTTTCCGGTCGGCAGATGCAGTAAAACCAACCCCCTCAAACTGCTCCACTGCTCCCATAACTTTCCAGCCAAGATGGATTGAATCCCCTCAAACTGTGAGCCAAAATAACCCCATCCTCCCTTAAATGCTTTTGCCAGGTATGTAGACACAACAACCAGACAAAGACTGGCCATTGAGAAATACTTTTCCCTTGGGTAACAGTTGTTTGTGCTTTTCAGCATATAGAACACTCAGATGGTGTGTGCATTAGTAACCAGAGTCATTATCAGGAAGCCTAAATATCACCACCTCCTTCAGAACACTCCTTGCCTGAAGATTTAATAAATTTCTCTGTTAGACCCTGGTCAACTGTGCACATGTTTTCTTCTATGGCAAAACTCAGTAGTGAGGTCTGTGTTCATTATAGCTTTACAATTGCTTCAGTTTCTAATACTACTAACAGCCTATCTGTCTAAGAAAATCATATCAAATGAGAAAGGCAAAGCATATCAAAACCCAGACTTTCTTCCCATAAAAGTATACTCCATCCAAATGTCTGAGCAGAACTCTGTCCAACACTTGTTCTTCACCAACCCCAAAGTATTGTCCTGTTTTCCTTTACAGACCACTGCATGCCCACTGTTATGCCTGGATGGTCCAGACAATGTATGTTATTTATAACACCATTTATAAAGTAACGGCTGTCACTTGCTAAGTTTGCTGACTTTTATTGTATCTCTTCCCACTCAACTCATAGGAATCTAGGTGTTAAAAGCACTGAAACAATTAGAAATCACTGGACGTTCTTTTCGTCTGCCCATCTTTCTGCCAGAGCAAAGAAGTTGATTTTCTAGCTGATCCTAAAAGATCAGCTTGTCTTAAGAGAAAGTGAGACTCAAACCTCTCAGCATTAAGAAGGCTGCTCAACAGGAGGGTGAGCACACACAGGACTCACTGTTAATTCTTCATGCAAACAAACTGTTTTCGAATTTCCAATAAATTTAAAATCTATTTATCCATCTTAATTTTGTCAGAAGTTTGAGGTAAAAATTTCTGTAACTGATTTTCCACTTTGTATTTTACTTGATTCATAATCTTTTATTTATTAATGATGTCTATTTTGATGAAAGCATTACACATGATAAAAGTGGAGTTAAGATTCTACAGGTGTTTACAGATTTACAAAAGCCCTTTATAAAGTCACTTTCCAAAAGCTACACATACTTTCTCTTTAGTGAATAATCATTTGATTCCCTTTTTAATAAAGGCAATAATACAAAATTGTTGGAAGGCATTTTAAATGGTCATCAATATATACTTGTGTAGCCATATTTGAATACACTATCAACTGGTAACAAATCTATATTTTGCATATCCATATTTGGATACAAACTCCTGATTGGAAACATTGTTATCAAATGCACACATGTTCTACTTAAGAAATCTTTGCCAACCTAAGCAGTTTTTCAAAGCCCTTCATTGGCTCTTTTCACATTGAGCCCTCATCTCAAACCACCTGAAAAGGTTGTGAGATGGTAGTCTATTAAACATTCCTTTTACACCTAGCTATTCAATAGATGCAGAGCCACTTAATGAAAAACTTGTTCCTTTGCAATGCACTTTTGTCAAGTCTTTGTGGAAATGAACTGTGGAGAGATAAATCAATCAGGAAATGATGGGTACGTGATGATGGGCAGCTGGGAGAGGACAGATAGATACAGGATACATATGTAGATAAGCACTATATGAACTCTCTCTTCATTGCTTCAAATATCACAGTATTTAAGATTCTTGACATTGTTATGTATCTTGTTTTGAGGGTGTGAAAATCATCTTCATAATTATTTTTATTCTCTTGATTTTTCACACTTCTATATAAACTGTAGGGCTGAGCTGACTTCTAAGGTTTCACAACTTTATATCAAAGCCTCCTTAAACTTTAAGGCAGATGACATTAAATCAGTGAATTTTGAAAAGTATTACCTTTAGACTTTCAGGTCTTTCCTTCTACAAACACTATTTCCGTGAGTCCAAGCTATCTTTAAGTCACAGATATTTGTTATTTGTGAAGCATGGCTTCTCCATTAGGGTAAATTTAGTGTTAATTACTTGAATTTAGGCCTATTACTTTACTCTCTTTCTTTTCTATTTGAATATTTCTAATTCATGTTCCAGCTCAACAATTCTATGTATTGCATTCTAATTTCTAATATTTTATTTTGACTTGCTAGACTTTTCACTTGACTAATCATAATGTCCAGTTCTCTAAGAATATGTGTTAATATATCAGCTATTCTCTTGACACATTATTTATTTTGAATTTGGTTTCAACAAGTTTAACAGCTTTCTGCTTTGGGTATCTGCTCTTATTCTCTGCCTTACAGTCTCTTGGTGCTTGATGATTCTCTACCAAATCTTAAACATTTCTTCTGAAATATGTTGAGTTTTTTTTTTTTTAGCACAAGGCTGTATTTCTATAAAGGTTACCCAACAGCCTCTGAGAAGCAGAAACAACAGAAGATTCTTTCAATGTAATTGACACCTAAAGGATTTTCACTTAACATGGATGTTCATCCATTCGGTTTTACTCCTCTCTACCTATTTCTTTCTTTGACTTGCCAACCCCCCTCTACACACATGCGCACTTGAATAAAGCCTCTAGACTTCAGCATCTCTGCCCTTCCCCAGTGTCTGCTAAGATTTCTGCAAATGTATGAAACTATCCTGTTTCCCATTGTCTTTGCCAACCTTGCTGAGTGAACAAATATACAAAAGAAAACCAAACCTGTCAACAGTTCTGGTGCATCTTGCTTGCCTTCTTCTGTCAGTCTTGACTAAACTCGGGATTTCTTGTCAACCTCAAGAGTTTATCCACTATGATATTATGATGCTATCTGGAGTTTTTCTGGCTACACTGTCCCTCAGTTGCTTGCCCCTGCCCAGGTCCTCACCGTGTGGCTTTTGTGGTGAATTGGAATATGTCCTGTAGGAAATGTCATATTCAAAACATTGGTTTCTGTTAAACTGAAGGTGCATGAAGGTTTGGAATATACTTAGGAATTGTTTTGTTTTTTTTTTCAGACTGCCTTATCTTTATTATTTTCTTCTTTTTATTTTATTGAATTTTATTGAGCTCTACATTTTTCTCTGCTCCCCTTCTTGCCTACCCCCCCTTCAGCCCTCCCCCAAGGTCCCCAGGAGCCAAG
This sequence comes from Bramus lutescens, assembly GCA_001685075.1. Lineage (NCBI taxonomy): Eukaryota > Metazoa > Chordata > Mammalia > Rodentia > Cricetidae > Bramus > Bramus lutescens. The sequence goes on along the minus strand of LOEQ01006635.1, from coordinate 82,453 downwards.
TTTACCCAGGAGCTCTTGTCTTTCTCTACTTCCCATGTAGATTAGATCCATGCATGTCTCTCTGAGTGTCCTCATTATTGTCTAAGTTCTCTGGGATTGTGATTTGTAGGCTGGTTTTCTTTGCTTTATGTTTAAAAAGTACTTATGAGTGAGTACATTTTATATTTGTCTGTCTGTGTCTGGGAATTGTTAATTGTTTCTCTGAAACTAATATTTAAGTATTACACATGTAATGGTCATATAATAAAGCATTTCTAAAAGAAATAAGATGAAAATTTTAGCATTACATTTTCAGTTTATTGGACTTGTGAAGTGAGGCAGTTATTTATTTCTTGGGCTTCATTGACATGATACTCTCCCTAAAACTGCTTTTGTCTTTTAAATATTTCTTATTTAGTGTATGTTTACATGCTAACTTGCAAGAATCATTTCTCTCTTTGTACCATTTCAATTCCAAGGTTTGAACTCAGGTCTTTGGTCTTGACAGCAAGTACCTTAAACCACTAAGCCATTTTACTGACCCTACAACCCTTTCTCAACAATTTGTTCAGCATTATCATCACATTTGGATGAGACATTTCCAGAGAATAACCTGAAGTCCTTTTAGTTGTAAACATAATTTAGTTCAGCTTAATTAAGCATGTATATCATCTAAGCTTTGTGGAATTTTCATTTACACTGTGCAAATAAATGTCACAGTGTTTGGTTTAATAAACAAGTTGACTGTTCAATAACTGGATGGGGTAAGGTTAGATGCAAGAGCCAAACTGAGAATGCTGGGAAGAAGAACGGCAGAGTAAGGAGTTGTAAGCAAACATAAAGAGAAGCAAGACAGACATGCTATACTAAGAAAAGGCAGCAATCTACGTGGCAAAGTGTAGTTAAAAATATGGATTAACTGAAAATGTAAGAGATAGGTTGTAACAAGCCTGAGCTATTGGCCAAGCATTTATAATTAATATTAAGCCTCCGTGTGGCTAATGGGAGTGACTTGCAGGACAGAAACTTTCACCTACAGAGCTTACTTACCATAACACTTTGTGGGTAGGAAACCCTTCACATATGCAAGATTAGCCAAGTGCTTTTTAACAGAATGTAACATTTATTACATAACTAGCAATATTAACTACTTAATAAAGCCACTTGTTTGTTGAATGGATTATATGCATACAACAAAAGGAGACCAAGGGGATACAAATTGGAAAATAAGAAGTCAAACTCATTATTGGCTGATGGCAAGATAGTTTATATAAGCAAACCAAAAAATTCTACCAAGGAACTTCTACAACTCATAAACACTTTCAGCAATGTAGCAGAATACAAGATTAACTCAAAAAACTCAGTAGCCATCCTTTACACAGATGGTAAATGGGATGAAAAAGAAATCAGAGAAAAATCACACCTCACAATAGCCACAAATAGTGTAAAGTATCTCAGAGTAACTCTAACCAAACAAGTGGAAGACTTGCATGACAAGAACTTTAAATCCCTGAAGAAAGAAATTGAAAAAGACACCAGAAAGTAGAAAGATCTCCCATGTTCTTGGGCAGGAAGAATTATCATAGTAAAAATGGCCATCTTACCAAAAGCAATCTACAGATTCAAAGCAATGTCCATCAAAATCCCAGCAAAATTCTTCATAGACCTCGAAACAGACAGGAAGACCAATGGAACTGAATCAAAGACCCAGATTTTAATCCACACACCTATGAACACTTGTTTTTTGGCAAAGAAGCAAAAAACACAAGATGGAAAATGAAAACATATTTAACAAATGATAAAGTCTTATAAGTCATAGAGTGCATTACGAATGCCTGACTAGAAAACCATCCACCTCCTGTGGCATGTTTGTGCAGCATCTTTGATGACGATGTTACATCATGTCTGTGCTGCTTTTCTCGCCTTGCATTTCATGAATTGTTAAGAATCTTCGCTCTTGAGGCTTTTTCCTTCTGTTGGATTGCCTTGTCCAACTTTGATGTGATGGTTTCTGTTTTATCTTGTTATATTTTATTTTGTGAAATAAATCTCTCTATATGATAATCAAAGAAAGAAAGATAGATATAAATGGTAAAGTGGCTGCAGATCTGGCTGTAGCAGATCATTTCCTGTATGAGAAGAGAGCATATGCAGTAGAAAAGCTCTGGAAAGGGAGGCTAGTACCTGATCTGTGAAAGAGCTCCTTACTGAAAGGTAAAGCCAAGCCATCCTGAAATGAATGATGCTGTTTCTGTTTCAAATAAGATGTGCCTTAAGGGCCACCACAAGAGAAAGTGCTGTTTAACTGACCTTCTAAGAATAGAAATTTATTTTTCTGGCAACCATACACATTTTATGTGTTTCCTGGGTATGTTTAAATGTCACATAATTTCTTAAATAATATAAAATCAATTTTAAAAAACAAAAATATGCATGAAGAAAGGGTAACATGCCACTTCACCTGACTCCACTTTATTATCTCCTATGAGATAACAAGTCTGTCTGGTGTGGGAAATTGGCCTCCTACAGAGCAAGTTAGGCTGTCCCAGAGACCGTTTTCAGAAATATTCACAAAGTAAGGTGCTGAAATCATCTGGTAAGAAACCAGGGGATGGTACCAGGCTAACACTCATAGGACAGTAAAACCAGGAAGACCAGGAAGAGTGTTTCATGAAAGACACATAGATTCACGTCTCCCAATCTCAGCTGTGCTATTCTTCCCTGCTGGGTAGGAATAATGCCACAGGCCAGAGGTGAAGGCTGAGCAAGAATGTCCGGTAGACAGACAGTAGACAGAAGAGAGATAGGGCATCAACTTGGAACACAGAGGAGCAAATCCCTGGCTACTGTTGTAGCTCACAAGATGGCCTGATGAATGGCTGTGGATTCTATCTATACTTCTTAGACAGAAAAATACGGCCTCACATGTCACTGTTGTGATGAATTTGAGACTTCCTGAATACTGCGCTCTTATAAATATTTAGTTATCAAAAATATTTTGTGCCCACTTGATTCTTCTAACTTTTCCTTTGTATTCAGTCCATGTATATACTACTTATTAGCTAATTTATTCTATAAAATTGCTCTCAATATATATGGTATATTTATTTTTTTGACCTATGTTACTTTCTCATGAACTCCATGAAATAAAAATTTACTAAATTGGTGATGTAGGAGGGTCATCTGTCTATGTGTTTCTTTCATTGGTTAATAAAGAAACTGCCT
>LOEQ01006635.1:53469-63598 GCA_001685075.1 Bramus lutescens | reverse complement strand
ATAGATAGATAGATAGATAGATAGATAGATAGATGATAGATAGATAGACAATACATATATACATACATAGAAACATACATACATGCATACATACATAGATGTTTAGATACATAGATATAAATGATAATGGCTAAGTAAATTAGACAGTAAGCAAGCACAGTCATTTCATTTTATGGATATATAGATCCATATACACCTATCTTGAGATATAGATCTCCCTATGTAGTTATTTCTAGGTATCTATCATCTATTCATAACTATATATATGTAAAAACACATTCATCTGTACATAGATAGATAATATACTTGATAAATAAATTTTTTGCATGTCTATGCTTGAAAAAACTTTTACAATCTGCTAGAATACATGTAGACATATACATATATTATATATTAATGAGTACATACATATGTATATCTGTATTTGTATGTAATTATTTCTCTATCTCTTAAATGTCCTGACTAATATATCTGTTATATTTCATTTATTAGCAAACATGTTTTCTAACAGGTCAGAATATATATGTACTAGCAACAGTATTTACTCAATTTGTTATCTCTGGAGAAAGCCTTTTCCTAAGGTTGTTCTTTTCTAACTATCTCTGAAATGTAAAGTGATTTAAAGCCCAAGATTAAGTTCCTAGTGCAGTAAGATGAACTATTTTGCTCCTTCAATCCAAATTCCTCAAACATAAAATATTATTAGTGTTCATTAATTAAAATGTATGTCTTATTTCTCATTAAACTAAGATACTGTCTCATTATTTCCAGCTGATGGAAGACTGGCATTCTCAATGTTCAATTTTCACAAGTTATCAATGAGCCTGCTAAAGAAATAACTTACCCCATAAGAAAAGAATATCAAAATGCTATAGTCGATATAAAGTGAAAGTGACTTTGGTTGAAGTTGAGAAAAGATGTTGAACACTCGTAGCTGAGACCCTGACTAGACCTTCTGCAGTTCTCAGGCAATGGGCTACAAACCAGGGTCATTCCTGTGCTGGTGGCATTAGCAATGAGACATGGGAATGTCTTAGCTGAGCAGTATCACTATTTTCAATACTTAGGGGCACAAGTGTGAAACCCTTAGTCAACAGTGCATTAGTACAACTTGTAGCAGGCACAACAAGGAGCCACACATCACTGACTTCTATCAGCCAACACCAGAATTTTCAGGCAGAATCAGTATCATCCAAAGTCAGTATGGAAAACGCTATGGACATCCAACTGAGCTCTAGATGGTCTTTTTAAAGGTCCTTTTAGAGGCAACCCTTGAGAAGACAGTTTGGTGGATAACCAAACTGAAAGGCTGATCGGTCACTGTTGAGAGAATGCCTTGTATGTGTTGGAGGAGGGGTGACTGATAATCACAGAAACTCTGGTGTATTCTCACCTTCCTGGGTGTCAGTTACAGACTTAAATTACTATTTTCAGGAGTGCATTCCTCCTGCATGCAATCTTGCTTTCAAATCCTGATGGCTTAAACCACATCCACTGTTTATTCTTCAGAAGGGAGTTATCTGTAACAAATTCAAGCACTAGCCGGCATCTAGGAATTTTTGAAATATAAATTTATTCTGAATCATGCAAACGCCACTATACTCTTCACGATGAAGCTTTTCCATTTAAATTTCATGAAAGATTAGGGAATCTGTAGAGGAAATGTGGATGGACTCAAGGTAACTGTTTGCATTTAGATGTTGGGAAATAGCAAGAGAGATGGTTTTGTGTTCTTTGCATTTGCATATATATATATATATATATATATGGGTAAAGAAAGGCATGAGGATCAAGAATCTGAACTCTGTAATGGAACTTCAATAAATCAATCTAGTGACAAGAATTTTTCGTAGATCAACCAATTTTGTTCTTCCCACATTTCTAGATGGGATAAACCTTACTTTCTCACATCGCACAATTTCATAAAGAGAAAATGTAATCAACTTGTTGTTAGGGAAAAAATAAAATCACCATATCTTTTACACTTCAGATTCAATTATGCTTTGATTTCAAAAGGAATATACCACCTGGACATGATGATGCATTCCAATAATCCTGCATTTAGAAGAAGATCAGGAGTTCAAGGTCAGCTGGGATACAGGAGACATTGTATCACAATACCAGAAATAACTAACAACAACAAAAAATGAAGCATACATCGATATAGCCATTACTCTTATATTAGTCAGGACTCAATACAAGAACAGAACTAATACACTATGAACATAACTAGGAGGGAATTAAGCTTTCCTTTCAAAAGCCATAGAGTACTATCATACCTATCTAAAGGCTGCAGGACTGTGAAACTATTATACAGTTAAAAAATGAGAAACCCATGAGATATCCTCAGTCCCAAGCTGAAGACCTGCAGGCTCTCTGGAGAATGTGTCCATTTCAAGGTTGAAAAACATACAATGTGATATCCATAGGTAGTGAAGTCTACACAAACACATGACTGTTGATAAAGGACTGAGATTTTGCCTTTTGTTCCATTGAGATCCCAACCCACATTCAAAGTGTGTCTTTTCATCACATTGCTGATTCATATACTAAGCTTTCTGGAAATGACTTTGGGGATCCAACTAGAAGTATGCATTAAGAAAGTGTGAAAAACCGCTCAATCTAATCAAATTGATTGGATTAACCATTGCACTCTCCAATTAACAGCCCACATCAAACTTCAAAAGGTGCAACGTGGTCTGCACCAATTTATGCTGCACATATATTCTTGGTTATGTGGCCTCCCACTGTGAGTGGCCAACCTTTGAAAACACGCCTTTTAATAAAACCAACTCTCCCTCTCAATACTAGTAGCTATCGATTACCAGCAGGCCCTCAGCTAGGGGTGGGACTTCATTTTCAACTTCCTTCACCAGGCTGAAATGCTTTGTCTGGCTTAAGCTTGTACAAGTCTTGCATACGCTGTCATAACTACTCTTGAGTTTTGACATGCAACTGCCCTGCTGTGCGCAGAAGACAGCTCCTTGCAGTCATCTATCTCATCCGGCTTTATGGTCTTTCCTTCTCCTCTCCCACAATGGTCCCTCAGCCTTGGGAGGAAGAGCTATGACAGGGAAGATCATCCTGCAGTCTTCTCTTCCATGTACTTTGACTAGGCACAAGGCTCTGTGTTGACAGTCACCTACCCCACAAAGAAGCTTCTCAGATGAGGACTGGGAGATGTGAAATCTACTGGTATATACATAAGTCATTAGGATTTGAGTTGGCGCTATATCCAGCACAAAGTAAACTTGACGGTTCTTTTTGGAGGACAGGTAGGATTTTTTTTTTAAGTTATAAAGTTGGGTTGCATCTATGATGCAATTCCTGTGAGATGATGGCCCTTTGGTCTGGAACTTCCCAGTGATGCAATTAAATCTCATGCTTCTGAGAATAAAATTATTTCCTCACCTTGAAATAAATGACTAACAAGCTGCAAAAGGGAAAATGCAGACCTACAATTGGAGTTTGGGCATGCACTTGTTTTGCAAATTGAAAATCATGAGCTAAAATAGACAACATTCACTTTTGAACCCCAATGAATAAATGTTTTGTTTTGAGCTAAATTTTTCAAAACCATAGACTCTTAGAAGTCTGAGATAATATAATTTCTGCTAATACTTTCTTTGATATTTTCCCCTACATCACCTTGCTGACCTCTGTCAGGTAATAGCGATTAGACCATCAGCTGAAGAGGTTTCATAACTATGGAGGGGGACTTAAAAACTTTATAATAATTCTGTCTACTAGGGATTATGAGGTTGACTTGAAGATGAATCAAGACATTTTGCTTTATAGACATGGTCTAATAATATGCATATTCATTATCCTGGAGATATCATTTTTTGTTGCAGAAGGAGGCTATTGCAGAAGACCGCAACTAGTCAAAATACAGATAACAACTGACTATGGGGTTTCTAGCTCCAACCAATAAAGCTATACCACAACTCCTGTACTGGACTCAGGGATATTGGAGGACAGGGAAGGAAGACTGTAAGAGCCAGAGGACCAGGAACTCTGAAATTATGCCATCCAACTATGATGGGGAATATGCAGCTATGAAATCGCAATAGCGTGGCTGCTTAAAGAAGACCCAGACCATTCCAACCAAAGTTGACAAGGCAGTTGGAGTATATCTCATGGGTCTCCGCCCCAAGATGAAGAGCTACAAATAATTAACAACTACTGAGAGAAGAAGAATTAGCCTTGCCCAGGAGTGATCCCTGTGGCTGGTTATCCAACACCAATCATCTCTAAAACATACATGCAGGCAACACTGAAAGGAATTACTAAGTTATATTTATCTTTATTCAGTTATACACACACACACACACACACACACACACACACATATATATATATAATCTGTATGTATAAGCAGATAGATAGATAGATAGATAGATAGATAGATAGATAGATAAACAGACAGATAGATAATGGCTAAAGAAAAGGATGCTGTTAATTTGGTAGGAAATGGGGCAGAACATGATGGGGTAGGAAGGAGAAAAAGGAAGAGGAAAATAATTATAGTATATTATATAATAAAATTAAATAATAAAAAAATCTTCTCTTTTTAAAAGTTAACACTGTCCATACACACTAAAACCCATCTTCCTCTTTTTAAGTCAATGACTCCATAGATATTTACTGGGCACAATATACAAAAGACAGTGTTAAGTGTCAAAATGAGGTTTTAATAAAAGAAGAAATGTGTAATCAGAAGGGGTATCTAATGTGTCAGGTGCTACATTTTCTGATAAGCATAATCTTATGTCCTCGTAAAATGTCAAAATCCACTAGCTAGCATACTCCTTTATGCAATTATATTTCCTAGCCAAGGCGTGATTTGAATCAATTTGATCAAATTTGTATGTGTGCCTTGAAAAAAAATCCAAGGAAGTAAAACAAACTGAAGAATCTCAAGATTATCCCTTACATAATGTGAAAATGTACTGAGTCATACACTAAGCAATCACCAGAAAGAATGAGGTAGATTTAGGGAATAATTTTCTTATGAGAGAAGCTGCAATTCTTTCTTTGTATCCAAATAGTCTTGATTATAGATTCACATATATTTTAATTCTCTAGTCCCCTTGCTTGTCCTATCTTCTCCGTATACTCTAATTGATGTGAATATCTCATTTCAAGAACTCATCCTGGAACATCTGCCACATCACCTAGCAACACAGCGGAGCTGTTTGTATCCATTTGAGAAGAAGTATTTAGAATCTATTATGCATGCATCCCAAGAAAGGATGGGGAATGGCGTAAGATAAATCCTAATTATGATCAGCTCCGACATATGTAGAGACAGGCCCCACCACATTCCACAACTCAACCTAAGAATATTGTTTCTCTCGACATTTTTACACATGTTGTGAATGGCCAAGTATACCTAGGATATAGAGCAGTCAAGGGACAATATGAAGGTAGAGTACTTACATATTTGAGCTAGACATAAAAGTCTGTTATGGGACTCTGTGGTGGCTTGAATGAAATCTATCCCCACAGGAGCATCTATATGAACATTTGGTCCCCAGCCGGTGTTGCTGTTTATGAGGCTATGAAACCTTTAGGAGGGACAACTTTGCTGGAGGAAATAAGTCAGTAAGGGCAGGCTTTGAGGGTTTATAGGCACTCCCTACTTTCTGCTTTCTGTCTGCCTGCTTCCTCTGTGAAGCAAACTCTGATAACTCATCTTCATGCTTCTGTCTGTGATCATGGTATTTTATTACAAGAACTAATACAGACTTGAATGGGGCAGGGGTAAGCATGGAATGAAGAATGAGATGAAGAGAATGGCTAACCTGATCCAAGTGGGGGAGGGGATGAGGAAAAGCCTTGCTTCCCAGAATTCTCTTAGTCTGGTCACTCCGCTTATACTTCCTGCCTGGCTACTGGCCAATCAGTGTTTTACTAAACCAATATGAGTGACAAATCTTTACAGTGTACAAGAGTATTATCCCACAGCACTTCCCTTCTTTTCTTTTCAAAACAAAAACCGAGTCTAATCCCCTTTGTTTTGCTTTTTTCCTGACCATTATCCATAACAACTTGTAAGCAACATACCAAACAAAGACAAAAATCCATAAAAGATAAGAATGACTTAATGAGAAAAGGTACCAAGCCATGTGGCTTAACACAGACAAGAATTATGAGTTTATTTAAGTTGTAAGAGGTAGTTAGTAATAAGCCTGAAAAAATGGGCCAAACCATTTATAATTAATGTAAGCCTCTGTGTGCTTATTTGGGACTGAATAGTTGTGGGTCCAGGCAGAACAGAAACTTCTGTCTACAGCATGCTACTAGAAAAAAAGACATCAGTATTCTTACCCAGTACTGCTTACCTGTTGTGTAAGGTATGCTTATTGGTTCAATAATGGCATGGCCCTTGTGGGGTGAGTAACCACTTTCTGATTGGGTTTGAGGCCAGTTTGTTCCCCAGGAGGGCCATTTCATCCCTGATACTATAATCCTGATCAAATCTCTATGGCTGAAGAGGTTATAGGCCATAGGATAGGACCTTCTGCTGTTATGTTGCTAAGTGGTCAAGCCATCAAATTGCCTTCTATATTTCTATCTATATACCTGGTTTGCTGACAACCTTGGTCAAAGAGGTTTTGTTTTGTAGTGGATAGCAATCAATGGAGCAATTCATAACTGGTAATAGTACAGAGGAAAAAAGACAGGCTACTAAGCTCTAAATATGACAGTTATATTAATATCACCCCCACCAAGAAAATGGGCATGTCATGTGGATAGAGAACAAATATATCATTATACATGTGTATTAAATTTTAAAAATTATTGAACATTAGAAATTTATTTTTGTTTTCTTTCTTTGTGTGTGTGTGTGTGTGTGTTGTGTGTGTGATGTGTTTAGATGCTCTGTGTTATGGCATGAGTGCAGAGGTTAGAACTACTTTGGGGATTGGGTGTTTCTATCCATCTTGCAGGAACATCAGGTATGTACTTGCAAGTCTTCTGCTTGCTAAGTCAATATGAAGACCACAAAAGGTTTTTAATACAGCTTAGTAAAAAAGAATAGGTGAGCAGACAAATGATCAAGTGCTTTCAAATGGGCTTCTTGGATCCCAAACAGCCTCAAACATTTGATTCTGTGCACTATACAATATCACAGCAACTGTTTATATAGTAAACTGAAACTCAAGAATGCCTTTGTTCATCCTTTATTCAAATAAAGATGGCTCTAGGATTCAAGATAAATAACTAAGGTTCTTCCAAGAATCTTTGTACCAGTAATATGAGCAATGTTGCTGTCACAGTCACTGTTGATTTCTTGCATAAATAACTCCAAAGAGCGTTGTCACTAATGATTACCCTCCTGGACACATATACCTTTGTATGCCTCACAATGTGAAGTCTCTGTCTAGGTCTTTAAGTTGTCTTTTATAATAGACATAGGAGGTCTACAGGTCATGCTTTCTCCCTGGGGATGGTAATACCCAGCTCTAAAGAATAGCTGCCCTGGTAGATGAGGAAAGACTAGATGAAGAGCTAAGCAAGCCAAAAAGAGAGAAAATGGGCTGCCAAGTAGATCTCCATAAACTCTCACTAGGCTTACAGTTCAGCTGCTCAGGAAAGACAGATGACTGAATGATTTTATCCCCAGGGCACATAGAGAAAGAATCCTTCCTGAGTTCTAGAATACTGGATAACAAGGAACCATGAATGGTTTTGGTTGCCAGTCAAGACATTGAGGAGGGGTATTTTTACCTAACAATTAATGGAAACATATACACAAAGTACAAGGAGGTAATTTTATGATAATACTATTCCTAGGTTTTAATCTCTAGGCCTAAAATCAAGGTAAGGACATTGTTAGCTCATGAAATGGATAAAAACAAGGAACCTAAAGGATGCAACCACACAAGCCAAGACCAGACTAGCACCCAGCCAACTATGGAAAGTCCAAGATGAATAATAGCTTTCTCTTTCCAGTGCATTCTAGCACAGTGAAGCAGCTCTCCCCATGGCTGGATCATGCACTCCTCTTTAGATACTCCACACTAAGCCATGATCTTTAATTAAGCCCAGAGAAGTGAAAAGTATTAATGACGCTCACATGGTACCACTAGAAATAGAAAAACAGAATAGATCTGGTTCAACGTCTCTGGTTTCTGCTACACTATCCATGCTGGGCCCTCACTGGAACTCCTCTTGGATATCCTGTTGGTGTCCTGTGTCATAATGATCCTTCAGCTTTAGGTCTGCAGGACTGGTCCCTTCACATGATCAAGTAGATCAGAGATAGGGTGGATATTGAGGTGGGACAACCCAGGACTCTGGTTCTGAACCTGGGTAGTTGCAGGGTTGGTTAGTTCACCAGCTCTTCCCCAAACCAATGACTGTTTGCAGTGAATATTTGCAGGGAAAGATATATGGATAAAAGTGTTTACTCTGTGACTCACTGTGTCACAGTACTAAAACAGAAAGTTAAAAAAAATCTCCTTTTCAATCTGTAAAAAAAAGACAAAATTAAAGAAAAACATACAACATACAGTATACCCTGACAGTGAGGAAGAATTTCCTTAATGAATCAGCATAGTGGGCTGAACAGGGAAGTCGGTAACTGCCTGAATTCAAACATAACTCAAGGGGTTGATGTAAAGCCAAGGGCAATACTCGACCAGTGAAGGACAATATCAGGCAGTCTAAAGTGTATTTCACTGGCACGCCAGAGGGGCTACAGAGAACAGGGATAACAAAACATTTAAGTATGATGGCTCAGAGTTCAGCTAAATTCATATGGATACAATTCCACCGATGCATGAGATGCCAGGAACCTGGGCCAAATAAACTGTAAAAAGACAACACAGAAACCTGGACTCTTCACAGGCAAAGTGCTTCAAAACAAAGAAAAATAAAAATGATTTAAGGCAACTAGAGGAAGCATTGTATACATATGCATACACACAGAGGAGAATGAACAACTGAAATCAGGAAGAGACTTCTCCATGTCCTAAGACACAAGAGCATGGCATCTTTAGCAAGAGGGTCTTAACATCACCAAGAGTAGTGAGAACAGTCGGTAATGTTTGGGGATCTCTAGGACCCTGCTGGCCAACTACTCAAAGAAGGAATCCCATAGGCAATAGCCTATGGTTCCCGGAAAGGTAATGTCCCCATTATAGCACAACAGTACTTTTTACATATGTGCATTCAAGCATTTTGGGGAACTTGTTCATAAATAGGTTTCCATCTGGTTTTGTTTTAAGTTCTTTTGTCATAGTTACCCTTCTCCATATCTCCTCCTCTACCATGGCCACCCATTCCATGGCCACCCATTCCCTATCCCATGCAACTCTTCCTGCTCCATTATTTCATGTTCCAATAGATGTCCCTATACCCATACACATACTGGAAGCACTACATGGACAAAGGGAGAGGTTAGAGGAGATGGAATGGGGGTGAATTTGAACAAAACACATTTACTGCACATATGAATTTCTCAAGCAATGACCATTAGTTTTTTGAAAAAAAAGCAGAAGCAAAAGTCATCTTATTTTGCTCTATCTACCTACCTATTTATGTATTTATTTATGTGTATGAATATATATATATATGATGTGTGCACACTTATGCATATAGACGTGCACACCTGTGTGCATGTCCAGAGACCAGAAAGGGACCTTTGGGGTCATCCCATATCACTCTTCACTTTACTTTTTGGATACAGGATCTGACCCTAGCTTGGAGCTAGACTGGTGACCAGTGTGCCCCGGTGATTCCCCTGTCTCCACCCTATAGCACTGGGGTTACAGACACAAATGGCACTACTCACAGAATTTTAGCCAAACTCAGGTCCTGGTGCTTGCACAACAATCACTTTCACCCACAGAGCCAGCTCTTCGGCCCCTAGAAGAAAAGACACAATAGTTTCAAATTATTAGAACCATTTCTTTTCAACCAGAATTCTAAGCTTAATAAAAGAAAATCAGTGAAAAATGAGCAACAAACAAGATTAGTAAATTTGTTTTCCTAAATTCCTTCTGAAATAAAAGCAATAGCATGGCAAATAGTTAAAGGGGGTTTTTATTTTTGTTTGTTTGTTTTTTTTTGTTTTTATTATTTTTTATTAAAAATTTCCACCTCCTCCCCTCCTCCC